>JAVQJX010162821.1:0-21506 GCA_036025115.1 Ambassis agassizii
AAAAAATGCAATAATAGATTCTTTAGACAATTAATTACTAAACCCATTGTCCCACGTTGTACTTATTTTTGGAATGCAACCTTTGCAGATATTAATGATATTAATTAAAGGGGTATGGAATTACTACAGTAAATACTGCTGCACAAATAAAATTAAAGAAATTCACTTTAAAATAATCCATTACATCTATCCTACTAACCAATTTCTTAGGAGATATAGGAGTGAGGTTTCTGAAATGTGTACATTTTGTAAAACCGGTACAGAAAGCCTTTTACATCTTTTTGTGGAATTTGTTCATGTCAGATTTTTTTGGATGAACTTTGAACTCTTATTTTATGACTGGTGTCGTACAAGGATTTCCCTAAGCAAAAAAGATATCATCTTCTTCTATAATGGTTCTGCTGTAGAAACTAAAAAAGTTTTTTATTCTGAATCTGTTAATTTTGTTTGCAAAGTACCACATACTATCTCAATATACAGTACTTTAAAAATGATTTTTCCTTATATCTTAACACTATTAAGTCTTTGTCTAATAACAAAGCTACTTGAACTTTGGACATTGTGAAAACCTATCTTCTTAACTTCTAATGTCTAGTTGAACTCTACCCCATTGGTATTCACCTGTTCTATGTGAATACGTTATGTTTTTGTATGGAGCTAATGTATTATTACAGTTTTTTGTATTCTGTATTACCTGACCGTTCACATGACTGCCTTATTGACTGATGTACTTAAGCTCTTAATAAAAAAAAAAATAAAATAAAAAGGTCTGAACAAAGCTAACTTCAAGCTAGCCAAACTGTGCCCCACCTCAATAAAAATCACAAACTGTGTTTACATGTGCTTACTGTTAGTATATTGTTGGCCGTTGGTATCAGCCGCAGTCAAATCAAAACCTCGTTGGTTTGGCGTGTCAACTTTGACAGTATTTCTTTGTTTTTTTGTTTTGTTTTGTCTGAGAAAAAGCTGCAACATTAGCTCAGGAGAAAGTTGACGCTACGTGCACGCGCTCATCGTTAAAAAACAAAAAACAAAAACGGGCGCGTTTTAATGACCCTCCTCTCCCTGAAGGGCGGGGTCTCTACTTTATACAGGTAGCGTGAGTATTCAACGCCCCGTGACACACCGTGCTTAAAGCTAACGCATCATCAACTAAGTCTGTGTGTCTTATTTGTCTGTGACATCTGATAAATGGTCTGCCCCTCTGCTTTAAAGTATTTTGTCCTGCACAGTTAATAATAATCGCAGCATCTGTATAGATGTTTTTTCAAAGTAAAGTTTCCAATAACATTACATACAAGAGCATCACTCACTTTTCCATGCAGTCATCAAATAATTTATTTATTTTGTAACACATAAATCAGTATTCAGCAGTAGTGGAGAAACTACATTCAGTATCTACACATCCCACTGAAGTCATCAGGACTTTAATATGATAGTGTCTTCCAAATTCGGGCCTTGTCCTGTACCCTACATAGAAACCACACAAGGCTTAGGACAACGTGGTAAAAAACATCCATGCAACAACACAAGTTCATGTTTTATAATGAGTCAGTCATCAGATGAGTTACAGTAAATACATATCATAATACGAGATAGTTTATACATTAATAAGTTCAAAGATCTAGTGACACACAGCTTTAATTGACATTTTAAATCAGGACTATCTTCAGCGACATTTAGCCACATGCCCAGAAAGATGGTGGGAGCGAGCGAACCTGCGCAGACAGTTGGGGCAAGAATACGGCTTCTCCCCAGTGTGAGTTAACATGTGGGTCTTCAAATGCCCCGACAAGCGAAAGCTTTTCCCACACTCCTGACACGTGTAGGGTCGCAGGTCAGTGTGACTCCTCCTGTGCTTGCCCAGATCTCCAGAGGAAGTGTACCGGCGGTGGCACTCTGGACATTCAAAGGGTTTTTCCCCAGAGTGTATCCTCTTATGCTTCACCAGGTCTCCAGACTGAGTGAAGCTTTTGTTACATTCAGTGCATTTGTAGGGCCTTTCACCTGTGTGAGTGCGTTGGTGGTTTCGGAGATGAGAAAGGCGAATGAACCTGTTGCCGCACACAGTGCAGTGGTAAGGCCTTTCTCCAGTGTGTGTCCGTAGGTGTATCTTTAAAGCGCCCAGATCCCCGATCTTCAGCCCGCAGTCCCCGCACTGGTGAGCTTTCTCACTGCTGTGAAGCTTGGCGTGAACTCTCAGATTTCTCTTGGTGTTAAAGTTCTTCCCGCACACATTGCAGTGGAAGGGTTTCTCATTTGAATGCGTCCTCACATGAAGATCCAGACTTGACTTGAATCCAAACTCCTTTCCACACTCAGAGCAGGAATATTCCTTCTTGCCGGAGTGTGTAGTTAAATGGCACTTGAGGTGGTGTGATCTCAAAAAGGCCTTTCCACACACCTGACACTTGTACGGCTTCTCCCCTGTGTGTATTTTCATGTGGTAGCGCCAACCACTACGCTCAACAAACCTCTTGCCGCAATCCTTGCACACAAAAGGCCGGTCACCTGTGTGTGTGCGCATGTGATCCTCCAGGCTTTGAGGTGTGCGCACCTTCTTACCACATTCTGGACACTGCACACCAGTGTCTAAGCAGATGGGCGTATCTTCAGGTTCTGCACTGTCCGGCTCATGACACAAATGAGGACCTTGACCCCAGGTAGCTTTGAAGTTCTTCCCACAATCAGCGCAACTGAGATGTCCTCCTCTAGTAACCACAGACATGTTGTGCCAGCGCTGGCAGTGGTTCTTCAGATTCTTCAGATATTGGAAGCTGCGTGCACAAGTTGGGCAAGGGTGAAGCCTACGGGGAGGGGCAGACGGGTGGACGTCACGCATATGGACCCTAAGGTGTACTTTAGAGGTGAAGGTGCTGCTGCAGACAGTGCAGGTGTAGTTAGGGATGAGGTTTAGTGTGCTCGAGAGGCACATTTTCAGTTTAGCCAGATACTCTTTCTGATGGACCCATTTGACGTGCTTCTCCAAGAAGTCCAAGTCAGTAAAGGAGACATCGCAGTGAGGACAGGGAAAAAAGTCAGATGATGGTTCTGCATGAGAGAAAGACATAAAAAAAAAAAAAAACAGTAAGAGCAACAAGCCCATCACTGCAAAGGTAACCTGTGGATGGATGAGATGCTACAATGAGATGACTAAAACATTATACATTAAATGTCTTATTTAAAACAGACGTTTGAGTAGGAGTGGGTAGGATCATCCACAATAATCAGATCTGCATCCATAGCAAGAGAATACCACACATAATGCTCCTATCAGCACTGAACAGGCATCACAGCCCGGATTAAAGAATCAAGGCTTATAAAACAGAAAAGTTAAAAATAAAAACATCTTTTCACTAATACTGAAGAGCTCTAAATAATGTATGTTTATGCCATTGGAGAGAAGGAAAACAAGCTTGCTGGTACCTGTACACATCTCATCATCTTCAAACTCTTCTGGGAAGTTGCCCTCCTCCTCCTCCTCCTCCTCCTCTTCCTCTTTGATCCATGACTCGGACTCCTCCTTCACATCAGCTTCTGTGAACTCATATTGTGGCTGACTGTCAGAGTCGCACTCGTCCTTTATGTGTCCCTGTGTCACATTGTGTGAACTGCTCCACGTGTCTCTGCTCCGCTCCTCACTGATCTCCACCATACGTGCTTCCTCCTTTATTATTAGGACGTTGAGACCTTCGTTGGTGTCCGCTTCACTCTGCGGCTCTGAGTCAGACTCTGTTTTCACACCGATGCTCTCATCGCACCGAGTCTCTTTTTCTTCTTTCTTGGCAGATTTCATCTTCACGTCGTCACCATTAATGGACGAGCAGGTGGATGTAGAAGAAGAAGAAGAAGAAGACATTTACATGAAGGCGGCGTCACAAACACAAACCAGCGTTAGCAGCATTAGCCTAGCAGCAGTGCTAATGTACCGCAGCTGTCTCATACCAACGCAGATGTCACTGTTCCGCTTCTTGTCAGCTGCAATGAACAGACTCACAGCAGCAGATCAGACAGTCCAGCCGATATACGTATATTTGTATTTAAGCTAACGTTTACTAGCTGCATATATTCCTGTGTGTGTGTCGATAATAACACAGGAAGGAAAGCTGCACATACTTCCTCTGCTCCTGGCCAACCAGCACCGATCAGTGATTTAACAGTATTAAAGTGACAGCCACAATCACCAAAACACACATTTCACCAGTATTTTTTATTCCCATCTCATAAAAAAATCCGATTTATTCCGTCAGTTTGTGTTCATTATTACTATGTTGGAAGAGCCATCCAATCTTTTCATCTTTAAAAAAAAAAAAAAAATCGAGTTTTCCTTCCAATTAAGCTGTAAGGTTTTGAAAGTGACCTGGGTCAGTCAAAAAAAAAATAATAGAAATTTATAACTGTGTATGTACATTTTAAAACACAACAAAAATAAGATTTCGGTGATTTCAAATCTCCTAAATCAAACATTACATATTTAAAAATTAGCTTCCCAGTTTATATTCTCCCAGCTGAGCTACAAAAACCAGGTTACAGGTGATGATAAACAAATCACACACCTTTGTGAACAAAACACACGTGCAGTCATGTTTCACTGACTTTATTTCAGCTCTTTCAGGACATAGAATCTTCACACCGTCTTCTATACAACACTGTTCCCTTCTTTAAAAACAATGAAACACAACAGAAGTTATGTACAAAAATAAAGCACGTTAAAAGAAACATACACACAGATACATGACAAATAACTGTATTAATGCTTATTTGTGGAGGGTTGCTATAAATAGTGACAATGAGCTTTGCTTATGTGTGTTGCAGTTCATGAAAAAAAACATGTTTCTATTGGATAAGAAGCCAGTAGCACCATTCTGAGCTCATCCATGACAATGTGTGCCATCTGAGGCTGGACAACACTACCTTCTCATATTTCACATGAATAATGGGGCTCATTGGCTCCATGCAGTGCAAAAAAAGAAAACAATGAGAATACAAAAATAACACAAACCAGTTAATTCAGTCTAAATAATCCTGTAGTTTCTAGTGTAACTCTTTCCACTGTCATTGTATTTTTTGAGTAACATTTTACACATCCATTTTTGATGATATTGTAGCTATGATTGGTGAATACAATCATCTAAGCAGGCAAGTTGCCTGAAAAAGCCGTCCAGCAAAACTAGCCAAACCAACAAATATTTCATCAGGTTCAAATATTTCATGTCAACAAAATGTTTACATAGGTGAACATATTTCTTCATTTTTTAGGGACGTTTTCTGCTCTCATTAAATTATTAGCGTCAGGAACTGAAGACTGATATTGAAAACAGCATCCTTCATAATTTCTTTTTTTTTACAAAAACAAAATGTCAAATGTTATTTTCCTGTCCTCCACAAGCTAGAGCACACACATCAAGTGTAAGCCAGTTGACTCACAGACAAGGCAAGAAGTGAAGGCAGATGATCAGAAAAACAAATAGTAACAGAACAGGTGAACGAATATGCAAAAACATACTCTACCAACATAAACATGTAGCTTACAAGCCGGTCATATATTGAGTTACAATTATAAATCACTCATTGACTATGATATAAAAATCATCTCACAAGCAACTTTTGACTTTTTTTCCTGCACTAGGCTGACAATCAAAATCTTGCACATTATGCTGAACCAATTTAAGTCTTTTGTTCTCAATGGCAATTTTGATTGTCACTTTTTGGGGTATAAAGCACATATTGGTTCCAAAGCGAGCAGATGTATTTGTTGTTGTTGTTTTTTTTTTTCAAACTTCTGTTGGTCACTGAGAAGAATTTGTAACAAGAGTCCAGCTTCAGTTTTCAGTCATGTGAGACTGACTGTCGAGTGCTCATACCTGTTTAGTGATCATAGACACTACGTGACATTAGTTTGTTGATACATGTAGCAGTTGTAGTGCATTCTAGAGACAGCTGGCTTGGTCATGTGAAAGCACTGAAGTACAGTATAGCAATACATAACACAATAAAAGACACTTATTCATTCATTATACAGTGTATGTACATCTCTGTTCAAAATGCTCAAGTTAACTGACTCTTTCTTTTGGACTTTGCCTCACGGCCATGTTTCTTTCAAAAAATTAATTTATAATTTACCATACACTTTACAGACATATTCTCTCTCTCTCTTTTTCATTTATCTTTTACTAGTTTTCTTACATAGCCATAGTGGTCAGGTGCTGATGCCCTAGCAGCCCCTTGCGTCCTGCGCCTGCACCTGGATGCCCCCCACCGTTGCCATGGCCACAGTACTCCTGTAGGTTCTGACGTAAAGTAACCAGCGCAGAGCCCAAACAGGCACGATTTGGAGCCAAGACACCCCCAGGCAGCTGGAAGAGGACAGTGGCCACTCCAGCCATGCCATCATCGGTGGGCTCTAGTGTGATGGGCCCTACCTTAAAGGAGGAATACGAAAAGCCCATTAGCTGAGAGAGGAAAGGGTCGGAGCGGCAAAAGTGCTGGTAGCCACTGTATGTAGATGGATGGTGATGATGAGAGGTTGGGGTGCCAGCTGTGGTGCTGGCATAGTGATGGGTGTTCAAGTAGTGCAGTGGTAGATGCTGGCCACTATTGCCCCCTCCACCCAGGGTAAGGTGATGGTGATGGTGGGCCGTGGGTCCGGAGCTTGGGTCATGTTTATAGGTGACAGCTCCAGCTCGGCCCCTTTGGCCAACCACCACTCCACCCAGTTTGCCTGTGCGGGCATGTGCCAGTGATACGGTGCTGCCCCCTACAACTCCACCAGCTGAAGGCAGATAGATGAGTTGAGGCTCCTCTGGCTCAAGGTATATGGTGAGTTTAGCAAAGGGTCTTGATGCCATTTTAGTCATCTCCTGTATATGGCGACGCTGCTCCCGACGGAAGTCCAAGAACTGCTTGACCTTCCACAAGAGGACGCAGACAGACAGGAAGAGGAAAAAGCAGGAGAAGAAAACGGAGAAAAAGACAAAAAGGTCGATGTGGGCTTGGTCCTGTCGCAGAAACAGCAGGCCCTGGGACTCTCCGTCTTTCACACCCGTTCCCACCCCTCTCAGAGCAATGTAGAAGCGACTAGATTTCAAGGAGTGCACCTCATGGGGGAAGGTGATGACCACACGATCTCGAACACCTCGCACAATCAGGACTGTCTGTGGTTTCCACACAGTTATATAGGTGATGAGTCCTTTAGTATGCTCATCTCTAATTTCTCTCTCTGCCCCTGGTGGTTTTGCTTGCAGTTGCAAAGGGTTGTGTGAGAGCACAGGACCTCCGATGCTGGAGGCGTTGGCAAACACTTTTATAGGAGATGGAGGTGAATCCTTATCTACCCCAGTAGCTGCACCTCGAGACACCGATTCATCCTCAATTTTGATGGTGTGAATGCCAGTGTACCGGTCCACGTCCACGATGAAGGTGTCGTGAGAGTTGGACACATACACCTCCACCTCCCCAAAAGTTACATCAATGGTGACACGAATGTCCACATTGGTGAACTTTGGCTGGGCAGCAAAGAACACAGTACGCCCCTTGGGCAGGTTGCGAATGGTGGGATCATGAAAGCAGTTGGTCTGAGATGTGGGGTCAAAGCAGCACTCTGTGTCCACATTGAACTGACGGTAACATTGACGTCCATTCACCGGTGTGCCATTGAAGGCGTCTTTGCACTTGGCACACTAAATGGAAGAGCAGAGCAAAAAATGTGAGCAAAACTCAACACTGAATACAATATGAATATTATTCAATTAATGAAACTCAAAGCAAAATCCTTTTACAAAAAGGAATTCAACATGTGCATACTTGTTGCCTGTAGCAGTCTTTCCGATCACTCTGGGGGCTGCTAAGACAGGAGGATGTCTCGGTGTTGTTTTGACAGGGGCAGCCTGTACCATCGTGTTCGTTACATGTGTCTGCATGGCCGTTACACTGACACCTGTGATGAAGAAAAGAAATTCAAGGTTTTGTACTTTTGCGTATTGAGTGATTGATGTGTGACTCTAATGACAGCTCATCAGTAAACATTACTCACTTCTCACACTTCCCCTGCAACAGGAAGTAGCCACTAAGGCAGCTCTCACACTTGTCCCCTACGCTGTTGTTTTGGCAATTCACACACACAGCATTATCTTCTGTAGGACCCTCAGAGACCCAGCTCTGAATCTGATGACAAGATAAAGAGAGACGCATCACTGATATGATGGCTGCGGCTAAGATTTCACAAATAAAAACAAACACACATGCCACAAGAAAACCACAAGAAATATAGACGCTTACACTGTTGGGTTCCAAAGGGAATAAGCGTGGGTTTTCAAGGGCCTTGTTATATTCATCACGGGACAGACACACAGCACTGTTTCCCTTGCAAAACTCTCGACACGGGTGGCAAGTGCCACCTGCCTTGGCTGAGCCCACAAACAGAGGCTTACACTTCTCACAATGCTTACCCTACAATTGAAGGAAAGAGAAATCAACATTCATCTCTGAATCTGAAAATGGATATAAAACTGTGTATATTGTATGACATAGGCACGTACTATGGTGTTATTGTGGCACTCAAGACAAACATCTGGTTTGTTGACGCTAGCGCAGTTGCTGTGTTTGTTACAACTGCATTGAGAGGAACAGTTGTCCCCAACAAATCCAAAGTGACACTGGCAAACTCCAGGGGACACACATGTCCCGTTCACACAGCCTTGTGCACACACAGGTTCACACTGACCAGAAACACTGTGCGGATGAAAAAAAAAGAGGTTAGCCGAGTCGACCTGTTACTAAATGACCAATGCACATTAACTATGCCTGTGTGTTACCTGCTGAGTATGTAACCCTGTTTGCAGGTGCAGTGATATCCCTGGGGTAGGTCATGGCAGTCCTGAGTGCTGTTACAGTGGTGATGCCCGTTAGCACATTCGTCCTCCTCTGGACAGTGGAGGAAAGACCAGCTGCTGTTTCTCAGGGGGCAAACACCCTCACTCACACCTAGAGACAAAATTGGAATAAGGTGAGAAAATCCATGATAAAAGAAACAGGAGTATAAAGTATAAAAAACAGTGTAATGGTTACACAAAAGTTCCTGAACCCAGCAACTGAATACTCACCATCAAGTCCACCTTGCAGGCAGCGTCCAGCTCCATTGCCGCCCCGAGTAGCACACCAGCCACACTGAGGCCTGGCGATGCACTGGGAGCACTGTGTGAGCTGAGAGCACTGGGGAGAACAGGAGTCCCCCCCAGAGAGCAATCGACCACACTGACCTGCCTCACATCGGAGGGGCACAAAAGACGGGCTCATGCACTAGAGAAAGGAGAGGGCAAGATTTGCAGCATGTGAGCATTATACATTATATTCAACACAAAAGTACTCTGTAAAGCTCAGGAAACACAGTTTTACCTGCTGCAGGGCCATACTCCACACACAGTGCTGCCATCCCCCATCAGAGCCTCTGGAGCCCAAACAGAGGCTGCAGTTATGGAGACTGTGGCAGGGTGGAGGGCATGGGAGTGGAGGAGAGGACTCCACCTGCATTGGTGAGACGTTGAGCAGAGCGTAGCTGAAACACGTCCAGTCATATGTTGGGTTCACACTCAGGATGCGTCTGGTCTCGCCTGGTGGGATAATAGCAATCATAACAAGTCATAATTTATTCATATTCTGCTACAGCAAAAGACTAAAAACTAATCTAAACACCACTGACTGTATACCTGTGCGTTTGAACTGTCGTGTCCACATGCACTTCCCAGAAGCAGTACACTTGGGACAGTCAGAAGCCTCACAGCTGGTCTCAGTACAGTTACTGGATAGAAAGATCTCTCTCTGGTTGATTCGGCAGTCATGTTCAGAAGTACAGCTGACAGAACTGCTGATACAAGCTCCCTCTGGGCAGTTTGTGCACCACTTACACTGCAGAGCAGGCTGGGAAATTTAACAAGTGGTTAACTAGACGGTTTCAGCGTGAATTTTAGTGTTTCAGTCTTTGCATTTTACCTGTGATGGACTAGAGAATGTTTTAGGGTGCCTGGCAAGGCATTCACTGCAGGTCTTTAGTCTGCGACACTGGTCGGGTTGACGAGGGGTTGGAGAACAGGGAGATGGGCCAGTGAAGCAGCCCATTCTGATGGAGAAAAAGGGAAACGATTGAATGTTGGGTGCATTTATTCAGTAGTTGTAAATAACTTCAACCTCAAAAAGAGGTGTTATTAAATGGTCCCTTCTGCTAATGTGATACCTTTCAGCAATGTCAGACGAAGCACAGGTTCCCCTACACCAGACACAGCTTCCCGTGGTGGTGTTACAGGCCTCTGGGGTGGTTAGCAGGGCACATGGGTCAGAGGGCACTGATAGAGTTAGGAGCCTGCCCAACGTGACCCCATTGAAGCCTCCTGACAAGAAAAGGCGCCCTGCCCAGCTCGTCATGGCAAGAGACACTGAACGATTTACTGGATCTCCAACAGCTGGGCCTGAAGGGGAAAAGCGATTAAGTCATGATACGATCAATTTATTGATTAAATTTAATCTGCAGCTGGATGTTAAGTTGGTTACCTGGTTGTATCCACGTGTTACAGTTGATCTGGTACAGAGACACAGAGTTACTGTAGTCTTCAGCCTCCGTCCTTCCACCAATAATGACCATAGTGTCTTTGATCAGGGAGGCAGCGTGGAAGAAACGAGACAGGGGCTACATAACAGAGATGATACAACAAGAATAAAAACATTATCTTAATACAGTGGACAGATAGATCATATTCTTGCTGCAGTAGGTGTGCTTCTTACCTTATTACCCTGTGACGGGACCAGCAGAGACCAGGTAAGGTTGGGGTAGTACAAACTGTAAAGCTCGCCTGATGGCTCCACTGTCTCTACATGAAAGCGGTAGCCTCCAAAGACATAGATGGCATCAGTCTGCTCATGGTAAATGGCTGAGTGGCCATACAAACCTGAATGAAGTACACAGAAAGGCAATGGAGATTCGTGTAAAGAATGTTGTGCACCAGTTTTTTTTTTTGAAGTATCTGTAAATGAATTAACATCTGTTGTAACATGACAGAAGGCTTTAAAACCTGTAGGTGGTGTGCCAGTGTGGGAAGCAATGGTCCAGTTTCCAGAATGAGGGCTGAACTCCAGTAAATGGTGATTGAAGCCATTTTCTGGAGAGTACCCTCCGATCAGTAACACAGAGGAGTCTCGACGCACAGTTAAAGTGTGGCCTGCCACAGGGGGGAGCACTGAGCTCTGAGAAGACAATTGAAATGACTTGAGTCAGACCTTGATTTTTTTAAGCTATTTTGTACTGTAGCAAAAAAACAAAAATCCTAACCTTGTGTTCTCTCCAAACTAAACTGCTGAGATTGAGGCTCCACGTATCCATGGCAACCCCATTAGGAGTGACACCTCCAACCACCAACATGAAACTATGACCAGCTTGCCCGTGGTTTCCAGAGCCAGATTCATGACTGGTAAGCAGTGCAGAGGCATGATGGTAGCGAGCGCTGGGAGTTGAACCTTCTTCCACAGAGCTTGTCAACATTTGGGTCCAGCGACGCTCCAACACAGAATATCTAAACCAAATCATTTGGAAATGTGTTATTTTACATACATACATAACGACATAATGAACAGACCGTCAAAATGACCTGCCCTAAACATTTTCAATTTAAGGTCACAACAGGTCTCTCACCTGTAGACATTTCCCAGAATGCCCTCTGACAAAGAAAGTCCTCCATACATCCAGATGTTGCCTTGTGGTCCAGACACCAGAGTGTGCCCCATCCTGTGGAGGAACCTATGTGCCTGGTTCTGTGAAGCAAGAACATAAACAAATGGTACTGTGCTGGGTCTGTCATTTCTAAATTTAAAGGTTAAAAGCCATTACTTTATGTGTTCTCTCCTTACCACGGTCAGTTGTGTATCCAGGAGTGTTTCCCAAACCAAGCTGTTGGAATCCCGAGGCACAGAGCAGTCAGAACCAGCCCAGCTGTCTGAGCACACACACACTCCCAGAGACTGTGGGAAGGCAAATATTTCAGTTAATAAATTTTTGTACAAAAAACAATATTTGGATTAAAAAAAAACCTTTAAGTCCTAGTCCTAGAAAGTGATGTACCAAAAACAAATCACAACTCTTACTGCATTACAAACTCCTCTTCCTTCAGTTACTCCACAATCCTGAGGACACATTGGTCGGTCACAGTGTGGCCCCCCATATCCCTGAGGGCACTGGCAGAGTCCACCTTGGCACTGGGCTCCACCTGGACACACAGATCCCTCTTCACCCTCATCAGAGCTCTGCTGACATCGACGCACCCAGAAAGAAGCATTGAAGCCTTGGGGTTTGTTTGATGAGACGTTGGCTTCAAAGTAGACCGAGATCACACCTGGTAGGAGAGAAGAATCAGTATTACAGGGGGAGCGTAAATGCCAGCCTGCTTACACTGCAAGTGCTGTGAAACACACCTGAAGTTGCCTCCACTGTGATAGGCTGAGTCCTTGTGGTGCCACAAAATGCCCCAATCAGGTTGTGGTCAGAATGAACAACTCCATTGCCGAGAAAACGAGGAAGGCCATCAAAGACATAGACGTATGAACTCTGCAGCAAAACAGAACATTTAAAGTCATTCTGACCACTTTCTCATACACCAGAACATTCCTATGTGATGAGCAGATTGTGTTTATACTCACTTTACAGTGTGTATGGGAGTCTGGGTGTAGAGTGAGGGCCACTGGAGGACAGACCTGTCTGGGCAGACAAGGTGCCAGGTTCTCAGTCACGGACAGGACCCACAGGCAATGAGAAAGTCCTCCTTTCCCCTCTGTGCCACTCCGCCATCCCAAAGAGGAGGAAAGAGGCATAGCAGAGGAAGAGGCAGAAGATGTGGACGAGGTGGAAGAGAGCAGAACAGAACGGCCCTGGCACTGCCGGTAACATGTGCCATTGTTCCTAGAAGTCAAGACAGACATGACTTGATGAAATAAAAACACATTTCTAACCTTGTAAACTAAACAAAGTTATAAACAAGGAAAGGTATTTGCTTTAGACTTAAGCTATATAATCAGCTTTATTACCTGGGATCTCCGTAGTAACCAGGCAGGCAAGACTCACAGTGTGGTCCTTGTGTGTTGTGGGTGCAGTAGCACTGGCCTGTCTGGTTGTGACAGTATCCTCTGAGAGGGTCGCCATGTCCATTACACTCACAAGGCACACAGCCGCCGCCACCAGCCAGGGCAGAGCCAAAGCTACCCGGACGACAGTGCTCACAGTGAGGCCCTGTAGTCCAATCTGGAAAAACAGAGTCAGTCAGTATCCCCATACAGTGCCTGACTTTACTTCATAATTAAGTGAGCACAAAAAGGTCTCACCCTGGCATTCATCGCAGATTCCTGGAGCTGTTATACAGGTGGAGTGGAAGTTGCAGCCACAGTCCACATCACATTCAACACCACTAAGAACAAGAGTGGCGGGGTCAGACGTCCAGCCAAGGGAACATTCACACTCAAACCGGGGACTGCCACTACACTGACCTTCACGGCACTCATTGTAACAACTGCAGGAAAGAGAAAAAGAATAGCCTTTTTACACATTTACAAAAACAATGATGACTAAATGGAAAATGTGAAGATGGCTTTTAACTTAAAGAGAATTAATCTACAAAACATCAACTTCATATCTTTAGGGAAAATATCATACGTCTGGTTGCAGTGAAGTGTGCCATCCCCTGTATATCCTCTCTCACAGTGGCACTCATAAGAGGTGGGTGTGTTGATGCAGGTGGCAAAAGGGTGACAATTGTGGAGGCCCAGCCTGCATTCCTCCACATCAGGGCAAGTGGGGTAGGACCAGATTGCATCCTTTTCTTCACCATCCAGTTGGTCTAACTCCATTTCCATTTCCAGGGGTCGAGGTGGGGCCGAAGTCTGTGGCTCAGGGCTGGAGAAATGGGCAAGAAGTCATGCTTCTGTGCTAACATTCATTTTATTTTATTTTATTCAGAATCCAGTCATCATTCATACCGCTACAATTTTTTGACATCTGCTGAATTTTTTTATTTTTTTTTCATTAAAGTGTTGATATCTTACTTTGCAGCCCGGGCTTCAGCCACTGCTACACTGCAGTTATAAACTGATAGATCATCCATTCCTGCCCAGTCCCCCCTTAGACATCTGAGGAGGAGTAAATGCAAACAAATCACAATAAAAACAACGGCTTGAAGACAAGAAACTTAATCAGCAAAAAAAAGTTAAAAAAGTTAAATTAGCTATACTTACTTTCCAATAGTTGGATTGTTGTAGTCACCACACCAGCCACACTGGAATGTTCGCAGGCAGTCTGTGCATGTGTTTAAAGCTGAACACTGCTTACACTGAGGTACTGAATGAACGCTAAAAAGAACAAGAATAGAGAATGGTAAATAACATTTTTGTGTGTAGGTGTTCCTTGTAGTCTGGACTGTGAATGCAAATTGTATGCGACAACAAAGGTAACACTAAGAAAAAAGTCCTGTTTTTACCTGTCATACCAGTCCCTGCACTCTCCATAGGGGTATTTTGTGAGGTAGGCAGCAAAATAGAAGCAGGCCTGGGCTGACTCACACCATGCACATTGGCTGGAGTTGGAGAGACACTCACCACATGTCTTTCTCCTTTGGACATAAAAGAGGAGCCACAGAGAGGGTAAGTATTAGGTTCTTGTTGAAATTATGTATGATCTGAATGAGCTCAGTCAAAAATAAAGCCTTTTAGCTTACTGGTTGCAGACTTTAGGACACCCTCTTGGATCACGAATGGATCCATCTAGTCTTCCCCGTCGACTACACTGGTAGTCACCTTTCTTACTTGAGTTTATCTGCCATTCACAATAAGGATCCTGCAAGCAATAGTTTGTTTAACTTGATTCAACAATACAGTATCGTCATTCTTTTATTTGCATGTATTTTTGTGAATTTTCTCTAAGCTCATATAGCCTCTCCAGTTATCAGTGTTGTACCTGTGTACAAGCAGAGCAGTCCCTGTATTCTTCACACAAAGTGCAGTGCTGAGGTGCTAACAGCAGATGGCGCTCTCCTTCTCCTGTCCCTTCACCCCTTTCTCCCTCAGGGCAGGGTTCGAGGTCTGGGTTGTCCCGGAGCAAGCAGCGAGACAAAGAAGGGCACCAGCCACAGGACTGGTCAGACAGACAGGCTAGACAGGACATATATCCTGAGCAGGAGCCTGAGCGGAACGGCTCCAAGAACAGGAAGGAGATCTCCTACAAAAACAGCAAAATATGGAGGCATTAGAAAAGATTCTGTTTTATATCACAGCTCATATGCAGAAAAATGATAAGGTGTAAATGTGAAAAGAAGACCACCAAAAGTGATTATTCCAATTATACTACTGGACTACAGGTTAAACCTCTTGATAGTGCCAGTACTCACACTCCCTCCAGGCAATGTTCTGTTCCAGATCAGAGCCATCTCACTGGTCTGCCCTGAGCCTGAGTTGTTTAGGTAGCCCTCAGCCTGAACAAGGTAATGGTTGCCTCTGGTAAGGTTGGAGAACAGTCTGCTCCCATCAGCCCGAGTAAGCAGCTTCCGTTCCTTTTCCTGCTGTGCTGCCCAGCGACCCACTACCTCCTGATCAGCGGGTGATTTCACAATAGCCGATTACAGAGAGAGCAAATGTGGTGACAGTCAAGTAATTGACCTAATTAATTGAATTATTTTTTATTTAATTATAAATGCACTTTTTTGTTTACCAATTGGCTGGAGTTGGGTCCTGATGCCATTCGAGCCTCAAAGTGGAGCCTCTGGATGCGAGCCCACATAGAAACACTCTCTGTGGGAGGGGGCGCAGGTGGAGGCCCCCCCCACAATGGGTGAATGAAGCCCCTGAACTGTAGGGCTACATCCATTTCAGTGGTGGGGCTAAGGATGATGGTGGTGCTGCGGAGAATGGACACCTGAGGGGAAGGGGAGAGGATGGAGGATAGTGGAGGATGGATGGAAGTGGAGACACATCAACAGAAGCACTACTCTATACAAACTGCTCCACAAGCTTGTTAAACTACTTGAAAATAAGAAATGGGTCTATGCCAAACACAGAGAAAAAGCAGAAAAAGAAGTGAGCACTTAGGTCAAAGTTAAAAAGCAAATGAACATTAAATTAGATCATCCTAATCAAGGTGGAAAACTGCAAGGGAGGTGTCAAAGCAATGTTGGAGGAAGGAAGGAGGAATAAGTATAAACAAAGGGGGAAGTAGTTACAACCACAACTAGTAATGTTAGCACTTGAGATTTGGACTCTGTACCTTGTCAGGCTGGGAGTCGTTGCGGGGGTGCTGGAAGGTGAGCAGGTGCAGTCCCGGGACATAGTTCTCGGTGCGACAGGAGTGGAGGGAGGTTAGGAAAAGGGTACGCTCCCCCCACCAGCCGTACGCCCCTGAGATCTGGTCCACACGGCACGCACTTCGCTCTGTGAGACCGAGAGGGAGAGGTCAGCACACAAAGAACACATCTGACCTCCTCAAAATCTTATGATACAGCAGTTTTCTATTGTGCACTACTGTACTGTAACGAGTATGATACATGACTCTTGTGTGGCGTACATTCGAAAGGAGTAAAATGACATGACATCACTGCACCAAAGTAAATCTGCCATTGGACAGGCAAGTCAATCTATTGTCTGAGTAGCCAGTCCAATCTCAGGTAGTGAAGTCATGTCACTGCACTGCATCTCCGAAACACACCCAACACGAGTCTAGACCCTCCCATGTCAACTCCCAAGATCTTTTTTTTTCAGTGTTGACCCCTCTTGTCACCCTCCTTCCTCCCTCCCTGGGTCTCACCTGATACTGGCAGGCAGGACTCATTCTGAACACACCAGCCAAATTCTCCAGGAGCACGGGCCAGAGAAGCTGGAGTGCCACTGAACACCAGACAGGACTGGCAGTCAGACAGGAAACGAGCCAGACCTAAGCAACCGGTGCTGCCACACTGTGACCAGGAAACAGAAGTTCTTGTTACACAGACTGACTAACAGTTAGTAGCATAAGTTAGACTCATTATAAAAAAAACATACATTGTGTATGATTTTTACAAATCAGTAAAAACCCCTAAGGTTGCTCTGACATACCGGGTTTGTCGGCTGGTACTCTCGACAGCGACCTTCACACCAGCTGCACTCTGGGTTCTTAAGACACATGCTTTCATCTAGTGCTTCAGCACATACAGCATCCTGGTAGTAGAACATACACATATGATTAATATACTATATTGTTTTGATGTCACCAGATGCTCATCAAAATAAAATTAATATAAATTCAAAATAAATCAGACTTCCTATGATATTACTTTCAGGCACTTTGACTCACCCTGTCACCTTGATCACTACTGACAAACAGTGGTACTTTGTAAGCAACAAGATCCCCACGAGCAACACCACTGTAGCCCCCAGCAACCAGGAGCACTCGTCCCTCCATCACCGCAGCAACATGTGAATAGCGCCCTCTCACGGCATCACCACCTGTGTACAAGTAAAAAAACACCAAAAAATAGGGCTTAAAACAGGTGTGTGCTAGTATTAAAGTATACCTGCACCAGCAGTCTTTTGCAACTTACCATGCAACCATCTCTCCCCAGAAGACACCCACTGGTGACAGCCCAGGTGGTAAAAGAAGATTTCCTCATCATAGCACTTTTCTTCTTGGTAATGAATGTGTACATTGCCACCTGGAAGAAAATAACAGGATGAGAGGAAAAAAACATACAGGGCTGCACTGATTAAAACATTTTGTCTGCTACTTGTGGTTACACCCACCATAGACCACCATGTAGTTTCCGATGACTGTAGCTGAGTGGAAAGCTCTCTCTCTGGGACCAGTTGCTGGGAAACGTGATCGAAAAGATGTCCAAAACCGCCTGTCCACGTGGAACACGTCAGTGTTGTTCACTCTCACACTAAACCTTAGAAAAACAAACAGCAGGACTATGTAACAAACAGTAAACAACTGTCAGGAATACACAAAATTTAATGTCTGTATTATATACAGATAGACATACATTCCTACACGAAAAGGCAAACCACAACCAACCAAGTGTAAAAAAATGTTGAGGCAATATGTAGTACCTGGCAGTGGTAGGCCTGTGACCTCCATACACCAGTAGTGTCCTTGATGGGCTGTGGAACACCATGGAGTGACCAGCGGTGGCTGGGGGTTTCCCACCAGTGGGCTGAACCATCTCCCACCGTCCAGAGCCTCGCAGGCCAAATCGATACAGAGAAGAAGAAAACATGTCCTCCTCAGTTCGACCTGGAGAATACATTTAGGAAATATTCAGTTTAAGGGACGTCAACCCAAACACATGCTATAAAGTAATAATACAGAATACTGTCAAACTCACCACCAAACACATAGAGGTAAGTGTCAACTACAGCTGCAGCATGATTGGCCAGTTTAGGAGCACCACGTGAAGTGGAAAAACCAAGCTGCTGCCAGTCATCGTAAAGTGGTCTGTACATCCAAACATCACTAGCCAGTGAGCCATTGGCGAGTTCCCCTCCAAAGATGACCATGTTTCCCATATACTCTACTGCTGTGTGGGAATGACGAGCCACCTGACAGCACACAGAGCAAAGGAGAGCAGGAATAACTTTTAATGTTAATTTTAAAATCAGTTTACTGTATAGTGCTAAGGCAAACAAGGTCATTGTATGTATGTAAATGAAACAGGCAGAGGAAGCAAAACTTGTTTCTATAGTACAAGCCACTTACAGGAGAATGACCATATGACCTGCTTTCCCATTGGTTGGATGTGAAATTGTACTTGATCAAGTCACCAAGAGCTCTGTTCAGATCAAATCCTGCAGGATAGAATAGAAGACATAACATGTTCAAGCTATATGACTTGTGTGTTTTACAAATAAACAACACCAGCAGAATTGAACAACATGTTATTCTTACCGCCAAACAAGTACATGGCTCCAGTAGAGGACAGATAGACACCAGCAGAACCAGTTCTTGGAGGTGTGTAAGGGTTTCCCTCACTGACACGCCACCACTCTCCAGCTCCATTGTCATCATGGAGACCAAGTTGACAGGTCTGACCCAGGAAGCCTGGGTTACATAGACAGCGTTCTCCTTTCTGTGACAAAAAATGACAAAGAACATTGATGTTAATCACATAACTGACTACTTCCTCAAGAGTTATGCTGTGAAGCTTTCTGCAGAAAGCTTTTCCTCCATTACTTTTCCTATTCTCTACTCTTACCTTGTCACACTGGCCATTCACAGAACAAGCCTGGGAGCAAAGCGGTGTGCTGCAAGAAGCCCCTCCCCAACCTTGATGACAGTGGCACTTTGACGTAGAGGAGTCACAGCGGCCATGACCGCCACAAGATCCAGGACACAAAGAGAAGGTGTAGGTTGCATTGAAACCAAGGAGGTTGTAATTAGCATCACTGAAAAGATGAAGTAGCATCTGGAAAGAATTCATAATGACTTTAGTTATAATGAAAATGATAAGCAGATTAAAGTTCAATATATGATAGTCTTCATTGGTTACCTTCCCAGACTTGGCTTCAATGGGTTGAGGCAAAGTGTTGCCACTCAGACTAGCTAGGAGAGGGCTCTGGTAGGAGTCGCCATCATACACAAATAGGTAGTCATATGTACACTCTGTGTCCATGAAGGTGAAATTTAAGACAATGCGGTGACTGTTGTTGGGAGCTAAAAGATATAAAAAAAAAGAGCAAATTAAACAGTTTGACTGATGTCAAACTTCTTCTTGCAGATTTTGTTTACCATTCTATTTTAGCTCAATGTACCTTTGATAAGCCATTCGCAGTTCCCATTGACAGAGTAGTTTCCTGGTCCATCTGTGACATAACCCGGTGGTCCCCTCAACACCTGCCTGTGGCCCTTACAGTCACCTGCCTGGCATACAGGTGACTTAGCCATCAACAGAACCACCAGGAGGAGGGAGACAGGGAGGGGGGAGGCCATCACTGGCACTGCCTGAAGGACCGGAAGGAGAAAGGTTAAAGAACAATTTGGTGTCATAAGTAACAGTGTTGATTGCAGAAAATACACGGGCCAATTGCAATTATTTATATAAACAACCAGCCAGAGAATCAAACAAAGAGATATGTCAGCACAACACAGAAATGTTCCTAATGGAAAACAGCAGTCAAACAACTTGGGGTGGCAATGCCATTCACAAAACCAAGTGTCCACATTACAACGATTACTGTGCACTGAAGGAGTCTGTCAGCATCTAATGAAAAAACGATTGTCATGTAGCTCTTAACCCTCCGCAAAAACAAATGGTAGCCTGCACCAATGTCACAAAACCAATGATATCTGAGTATTTGTGTTTTTAGTAGCGTGGCGTTATGTGCAAATACAACATACATCTCAAATAAACATTCATATAAACTGCGTTTCTCATGTTAAAAAAAAAGAAGAAACCCACATGAATGAACAACAAGGAGCTCTCCGCAGGCTATCACAACAAAGCTAACGTAAGTGGTGGCTAAACTAAGCTAAGCTAGCCTACAGAATCCCGTTAACTGCCTGAGGCGAGTTAGTCAACAGATTTGCATTGTTGTACTTACCAATTCCCGTCTCTTTGGTCGCATCGTAATTTACATTTTCGCTCGCCCTCTTAATGCTAGCTACCACACGAGCTAAGCTATCGTTAGTGAGAGGGCACAAGCGGGCAGCTAGCTAAACTAGCTCTGTGCTCTACAGACGGATTCAGTGCAGAGGAGCTTCTTTGCTACCAAGCGACCAAACCAAATCCAGATGCGTCAACGGCCGCAGACACTCCCAGAATAAGTCATTCTTTTGAGTAATTCTTCATTATGTGATTACAAAAATCATGTTTCTAAATCTTTTATAGTTGTAGGAGGCACTGCCAACCAGAAACGAAGCGCTTTTTCTGCATGTTCTGGACAGACGCCGTTGTTGTGGTGTTTCTGGCTGACCAGCGCCGCAAGCGTCCTGTGCCAGCACTGCCATCCAGTGGAGACCGGAGGCATCTGCATCCAAATGGCATGTGTGCAAAATGGTACAAGGTTTTTTTTTCTATTTTTTTTAACTACTTAAAGATGAGTTTTATTGAAAATAAAGACAAAAAACAATACAAATGCATAACAGTCTGCGAAAAGTAACAAAAGTAAAGTGTAAAGAACAAAAACACAAACAAACCTAACAGCACTGGATGAAGACTTAAATGCACATGAGATAACAAGACAAAGGTGAGAACAATCAGAGCAGTTTTTTTTCCTCTCAATTCATTTTATTTGTTTTCTTATCTCCATAAACAATTATTACATAAGAACATGAGGCACTTACACTATATCATACAAAAATGCAACATATAAACAAAACAAAAACAGCACAATTTGAGACACGGGGTGTTATCTATCCCAGAAAGAGTAATTTAACAATTTAACACAAGAAGCTGAGCACTAATTATATGCACCCAAAACACTTCTTCAGGATGTATAAGAATGGCTGAAATAACCAAAAG
>JAVQJX010162867.1:0-21523 GCA_036025115.1 Ambassis agassizii
ACTGAGCCACCCTCACACCCCCTCTTCCTCTTTTCTTCCTCAGCTTTTCCACTCCTACCCACCAGCTATGTCTGGCCTTCCGCCTGTCATCCCCCCCACCGGGCCCTTCAGCTCTCTGCAGGGTGCCTTTCAGCCCAAGGTGAGACTGCAGCACCACACACCCACAGACAGACAAACTGGAAAAAAAGGAGTTATTTAAAGAGAACATTGTTTTGATCTCTGTCTGCTGTTCCCTAGACCTCAAATCCACTAGATGTGTCCGCAAGACCAGGAGCCGTCCCACACACGTTCCTACAGAAAGACCCCAGGGTAAGAGCGAGCTCACAGCTCTCACAGTGCTCCAAAGTAATCCAGTGGAGTTTCAATGCTGAACAATGCCATCATGAAGAATGCATTGGGTGTATTTGGCGTCCTTTGTGCACAGATGGAAGCCTGTTGTGTTAGTTAATTACTCCGGAATTGCTTCATGTTAAAGTGAACATTTTAATTTAGCTTGTAATGAGCGCTGTACAAAGACAAATTAGAAGTGATTTGACTGACAGCAAAATAACTCAACCCTTCTTATATCCTCCCATAGCTAACGGATCCATTTCGGCCCATTCTCAGGGTGAGTGCTCACTCCTTCACACTCTATAATAAACACGATGCCTTTAAGGGTTTTGCTAATGTAGTTGATAGTGTCTTTAATTAAGCGAGCAGAGGCTGTGCACACAATATGACTCCTTTTGCAAAACAGTGCAGCCTTTGTGTTTGGTACTGCTGTAGACAGATGTATGCAAAAAAGGAGTGATGACCCCATTTTTACTGTGCTATTCAATATCTGATTGTTTAAATGGTAGAGTTATGTCTGCTTGTTTGTTCATTCAAGCTCTCTACAAATTGCCAGTAAAGAGTAAAAACATATGACACTGTCTTTATTATCTTACAGAAACCAGGGAAATGGTGCGCCATGCACGTCCACATTGCCTGGCAGATATACCACCACCAACAGAAAGTAAAGGTGAGGACTCACCTGTCTCCTCTGTACAGTGCCAAAGTGTTTGAATACTTCAAATATAGCCTTTCCCACTGAAACCAGTGGTGACAGTGGTGACAGTGGACAGTACCAGTCATGAGGGTAAATTAGAAGGTTTTACATGTGTTTCTCTGTCGGTCTGGCGTCTTCCAGCAGCAGATGCAGGTCGACCCTCACAAGCTAGACTTCGGCCTCAAGCCTGAATTTCTGAGTCGACCTCCGGGCCCCAGCCTCTTCGGAGCCATCCATCACCCCAGCGACTTGGCACGACCAGCCACTCTCTTCTCTGCTGCAGGTGAGTGTGTCACAAAGGATGATTGCTGCTTAGCAGTAGCTGACCAACCAATAGTAGACATCCAAACCATGTAAATAAAGGTAAAAGAGTAAAATCTAGTAATAAAACAAAGACACTGTAACACTGTAATGGTAATAGTAGGGCCAAAGATGTGATGTGCCCATGATGGTGTTTAATTCTGTTGTAGAACAGCAAATGATAGATGTTACACTGAATGATGAAGCATTACTTCAACATTTCTTTCTATCAATAAACTCAAATAAACTCTGTTTACTGCAACTTATGAATATAAATATGTTTTTGAATGGTATTAAAATGATTTCTAAATGTAACTCCAAATGAAACCTGCCCATCTCCATTTTTCAGTCATCTCTTAATTTCAGTTTCTCCAAAAAGAACAACAGGACTTCATCCTTATAAAAATACATCAAAAAGGGAGAAGCTGCAGTGATAAAACCAAAACAATTACTTATTACATCATGTCACAATTTAGACTTTTGGATGGCACCCACATTCACCACTTCATTTTATTGTCCCAAATTCAAAACCTTCAAAGAGATTATTTCCTTTCATTCATGGTTTTCATACATAAGGAATCACTCTATATTTTAAACCGAAATGGGCATGACACATTCTGACACACTAACAAAAACATTCATGACACATTAACAAAAAAAGATTGAATGTGTTGAATTGAATGTGCAGTTTCAATAGGGCCTCGCCGAGCCGTTGCTCGTCGCTCGGGCCCTAATAAACCCCACCTACATTTGGTAACACTGCAGTTGGTATGGTTGTCTCTTCAGGTCCTACACACCCATCAGCAGCTCCCTTCGGTCATCCGCCTCATCATCCAGGAAACTTCCTCACCCCGGCATCTCACTTAGGTAAGAGGACTTTTTGATTAGGTTGATCTCAGTCTGGAAATGAAAAAAGGTTAACTGCACAATAACATGTCATTAACTTGTCTTTGTCTTTGTGTCCAGAACCTTTCAGTAGGCCTGCATCGTTTGGAGGACTTGGCTCTCTCAGTTCATCGGCCTTTGGGGGACTGGGAAATCCAGCACTAAGTGAGTTTAAACCTCATGAACGATCTTGTTGTTTAACAGACTGTCACTTACCGCATTAGTTTGGTGTCTGTGATGTCATTTAACTTGTGTCCTGCCGTGTTTTCCATGTGTTGAATCCCTAACAGCGCCCAACTCAGTGTTTGGCCATAAAGATGGCCCCAATGCACAGCAGCACTTCAACACCAGTGGCAACAGCAGCCACCAGGAGCCATGGAACCGCCTGCACCGTACACCGCCCTCCTTCCCCACGCCGCCACCCTGGCTGAAACCAGGAGACTCTGAGAGAAGCGCCTCGGTCAGCTCGCACGAGAGGGACAGAGACTCCGACAAACGGGACTCGTTGGTTGGTAAAGACGACAAAGACAGGTGGGTGTTTGTTTGTGATTAACCTGGAGAACCATCTCAATCAAGTCAGAGAAATTCTTTCTGCATAAACTAATGAGGAGGACTCTCTTTGTACTCTCAGGGACTCTGTTGAAAAGCGCCATCCGAACCACCCATCCCCTGTCAACTCAGTCGGGCTTCTTGGCCACAGCCGGCCTCCCGAGCACCACAGAAGCCACTTGCCTCCTGCCTCTGGAGAGCCTCCACGGGACAAGGAGAACAAGGCCAAAGACAGGGAGAGGGAGCACTCGGACTCCTGGAAAGACAATGGCACAGATGACCACAAGCTCAAAGACAACCAGCATAGTGACAAGGATGTGCCCGTGGTCCATGATGGGCGAGCATCAGAAGACAAACCCTCCAACAGGGGGACGGCATCTCCCTACATCCGGCAGACCAGCCTGGAACGCCCCAATGGGGGGCTAGGCAGGGATGTCTTGGAGAAGAAGGTAGAGCTGCCGTATGAACACCAGAAGAAAAACAGCGAGGTGAAAGTGAAGGAAGAGAGGAAGGAGGAGCAGGATGGAGCTCCAGAAAGGACAAGCGAGCACCCGGTACAGGTGTCCTCCACCCCAAATCTCCACCCTCCATCCTCAATGCCCATGGGCATGGCTGGTGTCCACCCGATGAACAGCATTGGCAGTCTAGAGAGAACTCGAGTTGTGGCGCCCTTCATGGGTATCAGCCCCATCCCAGGTGCTGACAGGTTCCCTTACCCCGCCTTCCATTGGGACCCAGTGAGGGACCCCTACAGGGGCCTTGACATTCACAGAAGGGACCCTCTGGCTAGGGACCTGCTGCTAAGGAATGATCCCCTACATCGGCTGGCAGCCCCACGCCTCTATGAGGCTGAGCGCTCCTACAGGGAGCGGGAGCCTCATGACTTTAATCGTGACCACCCTCTGGCCCTGGAGCAGAGAAGAGAACATGAGCGTGCCCAGCAAGAAGAGCGGGACCGCCTCAACATGCTCAGAGAGGACTACGAGCACGGGCGCCTCCATCCCGCAATGCACCACCCCGCCCTTGATGGACACCTTACCCACGCTGTCCCTGGACTCCCAGGTATGCCCTACTCAAGGGTGAGTCCCTCCGCTGCGGCTGCGGCTGCAGCTGCTGCAGCGGCCGCGGCTGCTGCCCATCAGAATGGTATCCTCAACAAAACGCCACCTACCGCATCTCTGAGCGCCCCGCCTCCACTCATCCCAACCCTGGGTGCACGGCCTGGCTCACCCAGACGGACTACTCCGCTGGCTGCAGACATCAGAGACAGACCGCCTCACAAAGACATTGAGGCGCGGTGAGCTGCACTTCATCAGACTTGGTGCCCCCATGTGGCCTTGTGCCTCACTGACACTGAACTGACGCCAAGCACTTAGCTTCGGGCAAAGCAAGACTGTATCATAGCTGTGAATAATTTATGCGGCATGCCCGCGTGACAAATTGTTTTTGTATAAAAACTACAAAATGATGAGAATTGTGGAACAAAAAATAATTTTTCAAAGATTTTTTTCCCCCGGTTTGCTTTTCGTGTGCATTCTTTCTTGTATAACAAAGTGAGGGGGAGTAAGACTGAACAATTTTGGAATGTATTGGTACTTCAGCACTGACAGACAGCAGAGTGTGTAGATAACGTGTACAGTCGCTGTGCTCGCTCCGTATGGATTAAAAATCATGGTACAAATATGCAAAAGAGTGTTTTGAAAGCTTTACTTTGAACAAATGTAAATATGGGAGTATTATGACGGTGATTCAGAATGTGCTTTTTGCAATTTTTCTTTTAGGTATTTTTGGTCGATGCAGGTGATTAGCAGTGTACCAGAGACCCTGTATTCAACTATGCAACAATCTGGGCTCCTTTTCTGAGAGCTGGCCTTCAACACTACTGACTGTGTATCGATGAAGGACAACAGGCTGTATTCTCTCCACAACTCAGGCTGACAGACACTGCATCCATGCCGACAGATACTAGCTTTAATTGGTCCACACGGGTTTCATAAATTTGATCAAAATGGTGACGTTGTGAGAAACACTTTATCGTAAATTGTAGTGACAATCTCCGATGCAAATATTCAATTTCTAAAATTGTCGACTTAAGACGCAGCATTTTTTCCTTTATTACTCATCGCTCCCAGTGACTGCCAGTCTTGTTCTGGAGAGAATGCAGCACATCGCACACCATGACAGCACATTAGCCCTTACAGAAGGCATGTAAAGTACATGTTTTGGATATAAGTTCTGTTGGTCAAACAGTGTATTAAAGTGCTTTTCTTAAGTTGTTGTACCTACAAAATCAAAAGACAAAAAATCTAGTCTCGATTATGGACAGTTTGTTTCTAATGAGCAGAGATCTATTTTAGTAGTCCACTGAAGGTTTAGTTGTGCGCTTCAAACTCTGTGATATCATGTCGTGCAGTGTTTTTTAATCCAACATAAAAATGTTCAGCGGAGCCATAGTGGTTAGTCAATGCGTATTGTAAAAAGATTGTTAAATAAGAAACTTTTTTTGCTGTGTACCATGTACAGGGGGAAAAATTAAGTCTTTCTAGATCATGTACAAAAATGGAAAAAAAAATGAAGCGACTGAATCTTCAGCATGCTCCTCATTTAAACTTGTGTTATGTAAATTGTGCCATGTTATTAAAAAATGTGTACTAAGCCTGTCTGTCGTGCCCATTCTCTTCACCTTTTGTTTCAACGAGTGAACAGAGTCCAGTGTCCTTTGGAAGCAATATATTGCATGCTGGCTTTCCACTTTAAGTCCCTAACAACTACCATGGCACTGCCTCTCATCTGGAACATTGACTTTGAAGAAACCCAACTGAACTGGTAGTTGCCTACCAACTAGAAAATTAGTGCTTGCAGTCCTTGTCGGTGAATCGCAGGAAGGTAATTGTGTATTCAGCAGAGCAAGCGAGACTTATTGACATTCCTATTACACTGAATAACTACAGTATTTGTGCACCCTTCTGCAAGTGATGTATAGCACTGAGGCGCCCAGGTCAGGCATCAATCAAACAGCTCGATGTGTTGCTGGTGGGAAGTGCAGGTGTCTGTACTTCTTACAGGTAAATTCCTCCTGCTCCTGGAACCAACACATATTTTCCCCTCAGATTTTAATACATAAGCCCTTTGAGACTGTAAGTGGTAATTCAGCATTTGGACCAGGAGAGGGCGCCAAATGGCAAGAAATATCCTGTAACAAAGGCTCTCCGCACCAATCCAAGTCCTGATAAGACAATGTCCTTGGCCTGGAATTAATAAATTAGTCGATCGACAGAATATTAACCTGCAGCAGTTTTGACAGGAGATTTTACATACAGTTTTCAAGGGGGAAAACAGTTTACTACACAGCTAGTTTCTCACATATTAAAGCAGCTATGTTCTTCAGTCTCATTCACTGGCATCCATCAGCTTCATCAGACTAATCTAAGCACTGCTGACAAAATCCTCAAGTGTCTGTGTGAACTGCTTTTATGATGTTTCGACAAATCCTCCTTCTACTGGAGAGAAGCCGGCCTTTCAGTATCTTCTCCAAATTTAATGTCTATTACAAGCTTCTTCCCTCAAAATACATGGGCTACGATGTGGCAGTGCAGACACAGATAAAGCGTGAGAAACATGCAGCGGTAACTGTTGGACATACAGACCTTATTTCTCTCAAAGCCAGATGCACTCCTTATCAAGAATCTGAAGAAGAACGGCACAGTGAAGCTATCAGTGTGCAAAGACAGGCTCAGCTCCTGACTGATGAGGTCTGACAGCAGACTGCCTGATGGGGTTTCAAATGGGATTCTGTGAATGTAACATCTTTATCAAGCAAAGCTGACATCTGACGACAACAACGACAACAACAACAACACAGAGGACTGATGAGAGAAACACTGCAGAACCAGTCAGCAGGAGCTGGTTTACACATGGGTAAACAACATTTGCACTGATCCAATTATGAACTCCAAATTAGCTTGTTAAACTGGTCAAAACAAGCTGATAACCAATTACACAATAAATTATTTTTTGATAAATTCATCATCAACCTAACCTGTAGTACTTATGAAGTGAAATCGTTGCATCTTTTTTTACTCAATTTGTGAATTTTGTACAAATTCTACTCTCAACTATATCTTGTATTAGCAGACATATTTCGTTTTATTATTACTGCTGCCTGACATCAAACAGCAAATATTTATACTGCACTGTCAAACTTCACCTCCTATCTGCTGAATCATTTCATATTCTGAGAAGTGTTGTTTCAAAAACAACACTGCAGTTCAGCAGTTTGACAGACAGCACTCACTTGGGCCCTTCAGGCAAAGAGTAAATATTGTTATTCACTACTGACTTCACCATAATGATGTTAAACATGACCTGATTTTATCTTGAACGCCTTTATTGAGAGAAACCCAATACATGACCTTATTTACAGCCCCATTTCAAATTTGCCTTTTAACCACAAGGTGGCATCAGTGTACACTGATGGACTGTAAGGTGAGACAAAAGAACAACCAACAAAGAGTTTCAGTGCACTCATAAGGAAGGAGAACCTGTTTGGCAGGTCAACTTCCCTCTGACCAGAAGCCTGTGTGTGGTATTTTACCGAAATGAACTCTGTCATCACACCTGCTGTCAGACTGGAAGAGCTGCATGGCGTGCGAGACGCTTCTTTGGCGTCTTGCTCTTGTGTTTGAGAAGCAAACAAAGGCACAGTTTACTCTCATCAGCTGTCTGAACCCTGAAGCCTGGAATTCATTTTAATACTGAGAGTCATAAGTGGTGACACACCTGCCTGTGAGCTCACATGATATCAGCAAACAAGAACATCTGATGCCTCAGTGCTACTGTAAACAAAGCCTGTCTCTGGAAAACGACAAGACTCTGGGTTAGCAAACAGGCACAAGATCCTGTTCCATATGATAAACAATGCCACCTGAAAATCTGCAGATCTGCAGATCTTAATCTGGTGCAGCACAATACTTACATGGGTTCTGGCTAATACAGCACCCTGACCTGCTGCTGCTGCTGCTGCAAAAGCAATTACATGGGAATACTCATAGTCTATTCTACTGCTGACAACAATTCTAATCACCTCCAAACAAACACACTAAGGTGCTCCTAAAAATACTTTGCTGTGGATTAATGGGAAGGCATCCCACTCTGGGTGGTAACATTCCCCTGGTGTTTCTTTCCCCTGAGAAAAAACCTGTAATTAAATGCATTTTATTTATGAAACATTATGGTTTTATGGTAATTATCCAGACCAAAGCGATTCTTTGCAGCTAAAAGGTGAACAGTGATGAAACGGTGTAGTTCTTCTTTAACTTACTGATTTGTTGATATTTCAACTGTACAGTTGTTGTTACAATATGAAATTACTAGTTTTTAAAAAAACTCAGAAATAAATTATAAATAGAATATTTAGCATTTTCTAACCCAGCGCTTTGTGGGAAAATCACAGTATTTTTTGAATGGTTTAAGGCTAAAGCTAGCTGAAGCTAAGTGAAGGAGGTGTACTGACGTTTTGTGAGGGTTTTAGTTTTTTTTATTAGATTTGTGAAGCTGGTTTGGGGTGAGGGGAGACGGTTATGTCCATTATGTCGCACTGTACACGTGGAAACACCGTCATGGTGGTGGACTCATTTCTGCCAAATGTTTATGCTGTTTTTAGAAGTAAAGCAACCATTATTAAGATGTAATGAGATAAAACAGGATTTATTAATCCCAGTGGAAATTCACTTGTTGCAGCAGCTCCACAGTTACAGGCAGAGAAGAATCAATAAAAAAAATTAAATAAAAAGGTACACTTATCTCTAACACACTAAATTAGACATTTAACAGAATTCATTCTGGTTTAATGGTAAAATGACTGTGATTGACCCTTTTCTACTTGTGCCTTCTGTTACCCTGACAGGTTCCCTCTTTGCTGGGCCAGACCAAGAAGTTCCTGGAGCTGTACAATGTGAAGAATAGGACTGTCTGTTGCTGATGAGTGTTTTTGTAAATATTATACACTCATTAAATAGTCTCCATGGCCATTTCTTTTATGGAAACCAATTGCAGTCAAAATGAAAAAAATACAGAACTAAATAACTATGGAAATATCTACATATATATTTCCATGGAAATATCTCTATATTTCCATACATTACATTACAAAAAATGAAAAAAAAAATCCTCATACTGCAAACACAAGCCCACAAGTAAGGCTGTCAGACTGGGATTAAGTTGATGCTGAGCCTTTTTTAAACAGAGCTGGTTGGTTCATCATCAGTTGAATGGTTTAAATGGGGTAGCATGTCAGCGTGGTGTCAGGAAGAGGTGGTGCTAATGGTACAGTTCTTGAAAGGATGAGATCAAAAGACGAAGAGCTGCCCTCAAAAATAACTGCACAGTGAGTCCAGCCCTCTGCTGAACCCAACAGATTACCATAATGCTTTGGACGCATGTGTCCAGTAATCTTTCACGCTGACTGGGGTCAGAATCTGTCAAGACATTCGGATCTGCATTTTTAGGTAAACGTATTCAGAGCCGCATGGCCTCATCAAAATAAAACTGTTTTGTTGGCTTTAATAAATTCTTTTGATCTTTCTGCATTGCTGTCCAGACTCTATGTGATGTTGACATACGATGGAATGAGTCAATTGGTCCTCAGAGTATAAAAGAAGGGAAAATGGGCTGTGAAGACGACAGTAAGAGGCTGGAACTGAATCTGCATCAGAGTACTCTCAGCACAGAGAAAACCATTCCAGCCTCTCTGCAAGCGGGAATGAAAACAGGAGTGTTCTCACACGGCCGTGACCTTCAAAGACAAATGCACAGTTTCAGCGTGGCAGAAGAAAGCAGTTTATCACATCTGAGAAAGGTGGAGAGCCGAGCCTGTCTGCTCTGCAGGACTCCCACAGTCCTTCAGATATGTTGCATTTTACTACTCCTACTGGTCATGTGCTCTTTCTTCTTCATGCTAACCTAGATATTTTCTGAGCAGGAAAACAATACAGCATAATCCTAGTGGCCTTTTATTTTATTTCCAGCAGGACTGTTTGGGCTGGATGACCTTCACACACCCGTTGCGGTGGGGCCTCATTAACTGTGAGATTCAGATCCACCAGTGCAGACAGATGAACTTTAATTATAGGAGGAGCTGATTTTCCTGTACAGGAACATTTCAGTCAGGTGACTCACGTGGAATGCATTATTATGTGAATGCAGAGCTGATGTTTGGTATCTGTGCTCTGACCTTCCCAGTCAAAGCATACACAATCAAGTCACCAACACAGAGACGCAAGGACTAACAATAACATCAGCTAAAAACAGGATGAGTTGCATTTTTATGTTTTTCTAAAAAAGTCTAACTTGTATAAACGTTTCTGTCTAGTTGAACCATGTGGACAACTTGAGCTAGCACAGGTGTATCTAACCTTAGATAGTGGCATGTAAAAAAACAACATGGTCCTAGAAGAAGCTCATATAAATGCAGCCATAATTAAGTTGACTAAAAACACTTGTTTCCTCTCGTACTGTACGTATAAACATTATATGGCAGTGACTGTCAACATGTCTGCTGTGAAAATCCACCAAGCAAACCCTCTACCCTCTAGCAGAGACACAGCATTATGGGTAAATAAGCAACTCAAAATAACAGTAACAAGTGATATACTGAGTGAGTGTTCTAAAAACGATTCCAGACCATAAAACTGTCATCATGAACATTTAACCACAGGAACGTGCTTAATAACACAAACGCATCACAGTGCAGTTTGTCAAACAACAAACTCCAAACGAGTTTATCTGCTACACCTTGATGCCAACACACTCATACCAGCACGGAAGAAGGAAGCTCATGCTGTGTGACGCAACCAGCTGTCAGCTGAAGCGGATGCACCCATAATTACACATAATTTTAAGAATACAATTCAAATTTATTTAAAAAAAACCCACCTCTCTAACTTATTAACAGAGTTTTTTTGTACCAGCCTAAACATATTTATTTGTGCTGTGAAGTTGGACATTTTAACAAGGGAGTCTAAAGTGATTGACTCACTTTTGGAGCCAGTCCCTAGAGGCTGCAGTGTGAACTACAGGTTTTCCCACTTCCTTACCAGTGTGGCTAACAGCATTGGCCTAGCCTATACAGATATTTTACATGAATATGTGATATCTGTTATTTTACTATATACAACTATTTTATAGTGGCCAATTGATTTCTTGATAAGATTTAGTTTAATTATTTTACAGTTCACTGTGCTCTAATGTTTAATCACTCACTGTGGTGTGTGTTTAGGTTTGGTGTTTAATTGATGAAGGTTCTTTAAAAAACTGTAGCCTATATGTTGTTAAATGTTGTCTTTTTTCATATAGTGGCCAATCCCAGGCTAGTTACTAGGAAACTATAATCAACAGGATGCACTGACTGAGACTGCTATGCTTCGTATAAATTCCATTGCAGGTAAAAAGTCTGCATCACAAAGACACACACAGATTGATGATAGGAAATGCAAAGCAATTCACAGGTCATCCCCATCCAAACCTCATCTGCAGTCTGTGTCTCATTTCAGCCTGTGATGGCTGGACTGCTGTGTGCCGGGGAGCTTTCAGTCTGTGAAGGTGGCCTGAGCTACGTGTCCAGCATGGAGAACAGGCATTGTTTAATTGCTTAGCAGGAAATAGCCTGCAGTGGGGCGAGGCTGCTCTGCTGTTGCACAGGGAATAGGGATTACCCCATCTTGTTAAATCACCACCCTGACCTTTGCCCTGACTGTGGCCACTCTGGGTGATACAACTGCTTGTGATACAGACACACACACACACACACACACCGTTATAACCCGCACATGGACATGCACTGTGAGGCACACATACGATAGATCACTGACATCCCTGTGGCAATAATAGAGATGACCTCAATCATCAGAGGAAGAAAAAGGGAAACTGAGGCCCATTTCCTCACCAAGGCTACATTTTATTGTTGGCCTCCATTGTGCCCTCCTGATGACATGGCATTGGAGGTTGATCACCTATAATAGAGTCCAGCAGAGGTGCAGATTAAATGTACAAATCACATAGTAAAGGAATGAGCTGAGCTGCACTGTGTAACCTCTGTCTTGGTTCTGCAGGGTTTAAACAACAATGCTCCTCCTCCAGTTCCAATCTCACAGCTTGACTTGAGGAAGATAAGAGATAACAGCACAGTGTAAGAACAAAAGATAAAAGGAAGTGAGTGAGGCTCCAGATAGAGAGAGAGGATATTAAACCAGGTGTCTCGCACATGTGGCTGGATCTGAACCTTCATACCCTGTTCTTTTCACTTCCACTGCCATATGGAAGCAGGTAGAGGAGCTGCTCTGACCATGACATTAATTTGCCCACACACCGGGCGCCTCCTGCGGTAAGGAGCTAAGCACACCTCTCTTCTTTGCTCATGCCACACGCGATGTTCCTCCTGCCACTAAACAAAATGTCACATCTGCAGATGAGCGTCACCTCACTGATCCATGAAGCTTACCAGACAAGCCCCCCCCCCCCTCCTCAAATTCCCCTACAGCGCAGAGAGGAAGGTCATTCATCAAAAGTCACATATTAGTCATCGCAATGTGAGCAGCGTGGGGTCGAAATCGTGACCCAAGATGATGCTGAGATACATCGGGCGCAGAGGTCGGCCCTTAACAGATGACTCTATATCGACCAAATAGGAAGGGGGGGGGGGGGGGGTTGAGGAAGACTGCCAAATGAATGCATACCAGCTGGGTAAGCCTCATGGGAGATCAGGGCTGTCTGCAGGCATAGCAGACAGAGTGGGATGATTGGCTCAGGTTTGGCCTGAACATTCTCCACCGTCCACAGCCACATGCAGGTCGTCCAAGTCAACGTACGGTTGAGTGCCACAAGTCTTTGCCTGGTGACACATTGATGTTGTGCTTCTTTTTCCTAGTTCCTTTCATTTGACATGGCACAGTGACTGTGCATTTAAAGTTCAAACTGTCAGCTTTAATCTAAGTACTGTTCTCAGACTGATGTGTTGTTAAAAGCACATTCCTTTCTTGACTTCATCCTCAAACATCCCATATGTGTGATATTAATATTATGATCATTAAAGTAAGATGCTAAGTGTGCTGCAGCATTCTGTGCCTGACTTCAGGTTTCTTGTTTTGACTTTTGGGAGTAACTCTGCACTGAAGAATCCTGATCTACATTTGACTCATCCATCAAAATACCACAGAGACCCAAAAAGAAGAGGGACTACGTCCAAAAATGGCTGTAACTGCTCAGTCATTCATCCGGTGTGGCTGTAAAAGCTTACATTCACATCATAATCTGTGTCATTTTACATCCAAAGTGCTAAGAGCGCTGAGCCAAAATGTTAATGTACTGCTGTGCTGATGGAACTGATGGGAGCTCTCTCTTCATGCATATGCATATTCCACTATCCTACCCAGAATTCCCCTCTGCATCCTGCTCCCAACCTGACTGAGGTTGCTAAAAACGGCAGAAAGCTTAACGTCTGTGACAGCAGTCACGCTGGAGGAGACTTTGATGAGACCCGAGCTTTTAGAGGCCTCTTTTGTTAGTGGGGAGCGAATCACGCTTTACAAGATAAATCATTCCGCAAGCAGTCAGCTTAGACTGTGTACAACCAGATAAGGTTGCCAAGGAAACTCTGCTGGAGAACCAATGAGGGTTTTTTTTTTTTTTTACCAGCCATACCAGCCTCCTTGATCTGTGCAAACAATTAATACCTTACCCAGGCAGAGAGGGGGAAGCTGGGGTAGTGGGAGGCAGGCACAAATCCCCAGGTGCTTAGCACAGCACTGCTCTCTCCCTTCAGCTATGTGAATGAGGACATGAGGTTAAAAAAAAAAAACACAAATGGATATTGCACTAGAGGACATGGAGGGATGATGTATGACTCATTGTACATTAATTCAATGAGAGAACGGCGTTTAGTCCATAAATCTAATCTGCGCACATGTAGCAGCACACATCACTAATGTGCTTTTAATGAATGTTTTGAATGCACAGCCATAGAAGTGCCATTATAGTCCAACACATTCATTTTTAAGGTGGCTGGGATTGTGATGGTATCACTGCAGCTGAACAAACCCTGTGCCTGACAGGACCCCTGATGTGCAGAGCTGCCGGGGAGCCATTAAGTTCCATGAGAGACTTCGACTAGCCACAGATCAATGCTCTGGGGCCCTATCTATTACAACATCCAATTATAGCAATGGACGTCCGCTTAGCACTGCTACTAAGTGCTTTAGTCTTTTTATTGACTACCTGTCAACTGGATGCACACAGTGGAGCTATTGGCTAATAATCAGCTATCGATCTATCTATATGTCAAGATCACCAGCATGTGGTTAAGTGTGAGGAGGGTGACAACAGTCACAACAGAAAGATGTAACACTAATGTGTATGCTTTCTCTCTCTGCCATTAACCAGGCATTTCACATCACTCAGCATACTCAATTAGCAATCTAATTTTGTACAGCTTTGATTAGTGCTGGCTCGTGATGAGAGTAATTACCCGCCACATTAACTAAGGAAGGAAATTGGCTGTAATTGAAAAAAAAAAAAAACTAAGCAAATGTTGAAACAAATGACCTAGATGCCAGGAACAGTACAGTACAGCAGGAGAATGACAATGAGTCAATAAGGATGAGTGGATAGCCAGGTCACCAACCTCTGTATATTGACTGAGCTCAACGTGTGAGCATCTGATATGGCAGGCGGTGATTGTGCCTGGCCGCTTCATTGATTAATTACAGTCATTAAGTAGTTAGAAAGTCACCTCACCTGGTGTAAGGCCTGGAATTCAGCGGGTGATTGAAATTAATCACAGTCAAAAACCTGCAGGAGGCCGAATCCCCCAGGGAGTTTGTGCCACTGGAGAAGGAGACATGTTTTTAGTTATACCCGAGCCAACAGTTACTACTTCCTCTGTAAACAAACAAACAATCATGGGTGATATTTTTTCATGGACTTTTATTATTCAAAAATACAGCACAAAAATACACACAAAAAGAAAAATGGTTTTCACACAGTGTGCAAACCTCAAAGGAGATCTTCATACAGTATTAGTATGCTGATTTCAAAGCTACATTTAATATTGTTAGTAGTTCTTATGCTCTGAGCGCACAGAGTGACAGTAGCACACCATCTCCCTACGAGCTCTCTACACTTATCCAGCAGCTGAGGAGACTAACTACACTTCTACTAGGGCCCATCATTACCGCAAACATCCCTCATGTACAACTCAACTACTTGCTCACACAGACATACAGTCACAGTTAATCAGAATTGACATATGTAATTTGTCTGGGCACAGGTTTACCTCCTCTTTTTTGTGTTACATCAACTCTGAAGCACAGGTACTGAGACATTTCTACTGCTGTTACCACCTCTTAGATACACATGAAAATCTGAAATGCACACACCGTCTCTCACACACAAACATGCACCATATCAGAAATTCCCAAACATACCACTGAGTATCTGTACGGTACTGACTAGCCCCTCCCCTTCTGCTTTGGATATAGATTTGCCAAGCACAGCACAGCAGAGCATTACATATATATATATATCTATATGAATGTCATCGTCTTTACATCATTCAATTGTGTACTGATTGGATAGGGTTACTTTGACAGGATATTTATAGACAACCACAACCATGTATCTAATTTCTTTAAGAAAAAAAAACACACACACATTGAGTTTAAATAAGATTTTCTTAAAAAAACAAAAAAACAAAAAAACAAACAAAACAAAAATAACATGAAGTTATGTTTTGGAATAGAAAAATAAAAGGTTTGAGAGAGAGGTTTTGCTGTGGTGAGCAGGTGCTAGTGGTCTTAGACTTAGACAGAGTCAATAGGCTCACTGTATAAGGATACTTATTGTTATATTGTTCTTGTGGCAGTGATGACCATGCAGAAAGAGGCTACTGCATGTAGCGCAGTGCACGCTTGTGGACAGGCTACAACAACACAACTGGGGCAACAAGGCACAATAGAAGTTATTAGAAACCAGCTGTGAGGAAGTGAGCTGCAAGGAGGCAAGTAAGGCTGAAATAAGGGACAGAATAAGGCGTCAGAGAAAAACGAAGCGGTTTGCTGATGCTGTTTTTCTTTTAAAGAAGCAAGGGAGGTGTGATTTGGACTTCTAGACAGAGGAAGGATGAGAATAAAATGAGCCAAAACCTACAAGGAACAGTTTATGGCAATTTAACTAGACAGAATCAGTAATTATATAATCCAGCACTGAAAGATGGTAAAATAAACTCAAACTAAAGTGGTTGTAATGTACATACAGAGACTCAGTATTCAGCATTCTAAGGCTTATCACATTTGTTCCTCTCTGTGGGAACTCTCTTCATGCACCCACGCTTTACATCCTTCATTAAAATGTCCAATTAATGCTACAAAAGCCATGAAAGGTTTCATATTGATCACACAGAGAAGGTTAATCTAAATATTGGCTTCTTGTAATGAGACTGCAAATACAGAGGATTACTATGCAGCACTCAGCGGGAGGTGGGGTGTGGGGTTGTACAATAGATGATAAATTAAGATTCAATGCTTGTGTGTGGGTGTGTGTGGGACTGCAGAATTCTATGTGTCCCGCTGGTCATTAGGGTTAGGGGCCTGCTGACAGTCAAACACTATCAAAGCCGATTGTTCAATGAACCTTGGTGTCCAGCTGCCCCCGTTATTTCCCAATACACCTCTTCAAAGTTCTCTGGATAAGGGTTGGAGGTTTTTAAGCTCGGTCAAGGGGCAATAATCCAGCCAACAGCAAGATGTGGTGACCTGAACCTCCCCCTCACTACCAGCCAATCCGGTCTCCCTTAAACCCCCACGCAAATTCAAACTGCAAACCAGAAGTTCAGCAGACAACGGCTGACCTATATAGACTGTTTTCAGTTTGGTTTGAAGATTAAGCCCAATCTGTGAATTTCTTTTAAATAAGAGATTCTGTATTTTCAATGATCATCTCATTTTGCACTGTATGTCTGGAAAAAAAGGCAAAAATTGACTCACTTGACAAATGATCATACTGTTGAGTAGGCAAAGTAAACAAACTATACAGTTCTTGCACTCCCACACACACAGCTGCAACTTTAGACATATGTGCATGCATACGACTGTACAGCTGGCCAAACAGGGGCTTTGATCTGTTATGAACATATAGTATCTCTACACCAGGGGCCATCTATATTAAAAAAAAGAAAGCATGCATTCACCTATGTACAATAGAATTTGTATACTGACCCTTCTGCTTTATATCCACGCTAATTCATTTTTTCTGTAAGGAAGTCCATGACATAAAATTCATAAAAGTTTTTTTTTCTTGTATTTGATAAAAAGTTAATGTACTCTGTTGTGATTCCAGTACTTAAAACTCTTGTATTCTCTTCTTAGCACCACAGCAGAGCCATGAGGAGGATACTAGAAGTCCGACCATCCCCAGCTCTTCACTGGCTCGTGTCCTCCTCCCTTCCTCCATCTCACCTTATCAAGGAAAGGGCCCGCTAGACAATTGAACCATCCCTGTTCTGAGCAGGGATCATGACAGGGATGGCACCCATGCGGCTGAGATTGGGGCCAGCCATTTTTGCAGCAGAGGGTGGGGGCAGAGGGGCGTGGCTCGGTGGTCTCTCATATTCCTCTGATGAGGGAATCTTGTCGTACTGACTCTTCAGGGAGTATTCATGCAGGTTGGAAGGCGACATGGACCCCAGAGAGGAACGCTGGCTGCCCACTGTGAAACTGCGTGCGGTTGAAACACGACTCTTAGGAGGGGGCACATCCTCTCTAGGAAGAAACGGACACAAGCATATTCAGACAAAGCAAGATAAGAATTTCAGTGAATGAGCTAACCTGAGGGTCAACTCAGAGATATTAAACAAGGGGAAAAAAGTGTATTGACGTGTAATGGCACATGGGTATCAAACAGTGAGGAAAACAATGAATACTCAAGGAGACTGCAAGAGTCATTTTAAGAACGGGACATGATTTGACTCAGTAAAAAGGAAGTCAGGCTGTGAGCATGGCTCAAACTCACACCATGTATGCCTGCAGAAATTGAGCCAAGCATTCAAAATACAGCTATGCCCTCTACCCCCTCTGCCACCACATTAACAACTAATAAGCAGCAATAATCCAGTTAAATGCTCAATCAGATTGAGCCTGAGGGGCCAGAGCTTGTTTAGTCCACCGCCTCATGCTTTGGTGTTTCAGCAAATGTGAGTCTGTGTATACGAGACAGAACCAGTGGTCTAATCCTCTTTGTCCTACAGCCTGAGCAGTGTCACATTGTGGACAGATTCAGTCCACAGCAAAGTGATAGTAAGCTCAGAGGTTGTACAGAGCCTGTGGGCCGGATGGAGAGTTGGATGGTGTTAGGGTAGGTGGCTCTGGAGGGGGGTGGGTGGCAGCCAGCAGCAGACATGACACAGGATCCACAGAGCAAACAAAGCTCTCAAACTGATTACCACAGCTGTTTATTTGAGGAGGGGTAAAAAAAGAAAAACGCTGATGGAGAAAAACCATTTTCATGGTTGTTGGGGGTGCACAAGATGTGTTTGTGGCACTGTGTACGTGTGTGTTGTTTTAAGATGACCATACTGCATGGAGAGCTGACAGCATTAGTGTATACTATGGGCCTTTAATGTGCCCTTGTAATGCTGTATTATCCTGTACAGTACAACACAACAAACTATATCTGTGAGGCAGATCTCACTGATGTTTTTGTGAGCGTACCTGATCTCGTTGCAGATTTCTTTCTCGTACTTCTTCCTGTGACGGGCGCGGCAACAGCAGAAGAGGATGATAGCAATAATGATGAGGATCAAAAGGACAGCGATTATGGCTCCTGCGATGATGCCTGCAGTGTTTGGGGCTGGACGACACAAACAATAAAAAAGTTGAAGAGCTGACAATCCTTCTTGTCAAAGTAATCAGATATTTCTTGCAACCAATGTAATTAAATGTCATTGCATGCCTACTGCACAGTTTATGTTTGAAAAAATGACTGTTTTGTGCATGTTGTGCTTAAAGGGTCAATCTGCAGTGTATAGAGAGTGTGTGTAGAGCTGAATAAACAGTATTCAACACAACAAAACAATGGCAGGTGAACAAAAAGTTACACTACAGCAGCAACATCCGGCTCAAGGATGTAACAGCATAACAGTTACACCATGCTAAAGGAAACGAGATCCTGTTGGACACTGGTTTAAGTAATGGTATAATAATAAACATATTTTTGTTCAATCAATAAGATTCATGCCTGTTGTTCAACAAGATGTTCGTACTCACGCCTGCCACTCTCTGAACTATTGACTTCTCCAAGGCAGTCAGTCTGTCTTGCCTGATTTAAACCCATCACTTTCCTGCCATTCAGACCCTCATTTAGTCCCCCAACTGCACCTCATTCTAGTCTCCCTACATATCTCAGATACCACTATGATCCTGAAATGCTTTTATTTCTCAAGCTCCTCTTGCTCAATATCCTTCTAAATGATCTCTCTACTGAAACGTTACTAGACTTTTCCTCCTGTGCCACCAACAAGTCTTCAACAGCTGAAATACTTGCACAAGTGACACTTTGAGGAGAAACTTGTAAACTTGTACACAACAGAATAGAAACAGGCGTGTAAGTGAAATAGGCTTCATACAGGTTAGCACATAAACACAAAGTTAATTTCGGTACTCACGAGGGGTCACGCCGAGATAGAGAACACACTCCTCTGTGCCAACACGATTGCTGGCAACGCATCGATAAGAGCCAGACGCACTGGCAGATGCATTTCTCACATTAATGGTGCCTCCCACAGGATCTGAAGTGATGGTAAAATACACGATGTTATCGATGAAAAGATGACAGCATCAAACAAAAACAGGACCTTGATGTAGAATTGGATTTTTTTCCCTCCATTTAATTCTGATTGGTTGTAAAAAAAAAAAAAAAAAAAAATGTCCATTACCCATTACAGCAGAGGCAGGAAGCAGCTTGCTGTCACTAGTCTTCTCCCAGGTGTATCGCAGAGGACTGGTTCCCTCGCTGGATATACATCTCAGCACAATGTCCTTGCCTTCCTGTGTGGGGCCTTCGGTGTAACACCTGGGCTTGGACGGCCTCACTGCACAGAAAAAAAGAAAAAAAAGAATTCAGAGGTAAAAAACAAACAACACATCCAGGTGGTCACATTAGCTCAAGATAACACCATCCCTGTGAGTACAACCCTGTTATTTTTCTTGCATGTGTGTCTATGTATTGTGCAGTCCTAAAGTTGATTTCCACCCTTGCGCAAAGCAGCAGTCATCAGCGAAATGAGAGCAGTAATCAGAGTAATTGATACAGCTGCTGTCATTACAGGAGCTGTCACTCAGGATAATCACAAGAAAAAGGGATCAGTGATCCATTGGACACACAAACATACGTGCACATACAATTCAGAATTAAGGATGGAAAACAGGCTCTCTGTCTTAAAGCCATGCAAAACCCGTGTGCAAACACTCCTCGGTCAGTCAGACTGTTGGCAGGAGATGAGATGGGGGATTCAAAAACAGAGCTCCAAATTAAAAGCAGGCTGACTTCAGAGAAGCCAGACACACAGTGAGCCAGGGGAAGAGGTAAAGAGAAGGGGAGGGGGAGGAAAGGGGAATCATGACGAGTAATGTTTGGATAGAGAAAATCTGAGGCCACAGCCTGCGCCATGTTCGCTGACAGAAAGCTGACATCATGGCGTGGTAATGGGTTCTGTAACAACAAAACCCTGAAGTGGGGCTCTCCAGATCTGAACCAGGTGCCATTTGGGAGGGGGGAGCTTAGCAGGATTAACAGTACACTGACAGTACCGAGTGCTCCTATTAATCTAATAAACACACACAGGGTAGGGAAAGAGGGAGCAAAACAGAAAGCGGGAGAGGAAAAATTAAGCAGCCGCTGATGGACAGATGGTAGAGTGATGGAGGCCAAGGCTGTAGCTGTACAGCTCCTAACTCACTGGTCTGTTCTTTGCTGCTGTTGTGTTGCACCTATACTCACATTCACACAACACACAGTAAATGTCAGGGAGCTATGACATTTTGAACGAATCCTTTAAAAGGTGAAAGTCAACTTGACACAAGGGCTGCAACACACTGCTCCTCACATTAGAATGGCTGTCCACGGAGCAGATTTATTTGTTTGAAAGATGAGGTCAAAGAAGAACGTGACAGTGGCTAGAGGAGCACAGAGCGAAAAAAGGGCATAGCAATGCAACCAGCTCTGTTAAATGAACAATGAAGTGGGATTTATGAGTTGCACAAGGCTATACTTGCAGCAGAGATAAGTAGAAAAGAATAGCTAGATTGTGATGTGTACAGATGGCAGGAGATGCACCGCTTCAAACAGCGACGACTGATCGTTGAATGATAAAGTGAAATATAAGCGACTAGAGGGCACTAAAGCCAGGCAGGCAGAATTAATGAGATTGGCTGCTGAGCTTTGGAGAGAGGTCCTGGATGTGATAAAGACTGCCTGAAAATCAGGCAGAGCTGAATGACTGGCTGTTGAGAGTATACGTAGGGTGTAGTCAGAAACAGTTATCAGAGCTGCTGACGAGCAGTGCAGAACTGAAGGTGGGTACTCTCCTCCTGTTAACTTCAATGTCCCGCTCTAACTAGAGGAGAATTCACAACACTACCTGGGCATTGTGTGTGTGTGTGTGTGTGTGTGTGTGTGTGTGTGTGTGTGTGTGTGTGTGTGTGTGTGTGTGTGTGTGTG
>JAVQJX010162895.1:0-10651 GCA_036025115.1 Ambassis agassizii
GTGAAACGTCTTCAAGAAAACTCTACAAGTCCAGATGCCTTGATTCAACTCCTTTGAATGAAAATGACCTGGATGACTGAGAACCTTCACAGACACGTTTGTTAGCAACATAACTCAGAAAGTTCTGGACGGATCTTGATGAAACTTTCAGGAAATGTTTGGAATGTTATCGGGAACAGGTGATTACATTTTGGTGATTATCCGGAATATTTTCTGGATTCTGGATCACTTTGAAATTTTTGTTAACATTGCCGTAAATGGAGATTCAAAAATTGTTGCTCAATATGTTGGCTGATTATTGACGGATGTTTATCAAAGTAGACACAGTTATGTAGAGTGGGGACCTTCATCACAGCACTCAGTCTCATCTGGATTGCAGTTACATCTCAGCCAGCTGTGCCTTTAATATTAGAGATGTGAATCCATGTATGGAGCTCTGCACTCTCCGACTGTTTTTCTAGTTTTGGGGATAATTCTGAATATATTCTGATGTTAAATTGCCTGTTCAGGCTCTCTTCATGTGTCTAACCCTCTCACTCTGCTTTCTGGTGATTCTTTAAAAAGAAAAAAAACCTTCACAGTAATTATTTAGTCGGGCACCTTTTCTAAACTCTCTCCTCAGCAGCCGTTTAAATCTCCTCCCTGAAGCAACACATCAGAGGAATCTAATATGTTTCCTTTCGCTCTCAGCCTGCAGTCAGAAACTACAAAACCGTGATTAGGTTAAGTTCTTTGTTCCTGACTCGGCTGTTCTCAGGCGGCTCCAGGTGATTTCAGCGTGGAGCCGCAGTGTTTTTTACTTTATGTTTTCACACATTTTTACTCGTCCGTCTGTTTCTATGAATACATGCAGCGGCTTATGAGCTGCGTGATGAAGCAGGCTGCTGGAGCTGTTTTCTCTCTTTGTGCTGCTGCAGCGTGTTGACAGTGAGGGATGGACAGCCAGCACACACACAGTCTGCTGAATCAGCACTTATAAGGTTTGTTGGACAGAAAGGTCCACTGGGTGAGAGACAGGAGCGCAGGATGACTCTAACATAGACTGTGTATAAAGATGGATGAGGCCAGTCAGCTTCTCCCACACCAAAACCCGCTCGCCCATGTCTTTGTGCTCAGCTGTGCAGTCATGATGGAGCAGGAAGGAGCTGTTCTCACAACGAAACTGTCCAAAACCTCCAGGTGTGCCGAAACATTCAGAGCTCCTTTCAGTGTGGAGCTAAGGGGCCTAGCGCAGCTCCACAAAACCCAGACTGGCCCAACAGATTGCTGGATAGATGATTCATCACTCCAAAGAATGTGTCTCTGCTGCTTTAGAGTCCAGCAGCAGCAGCAGTGACATGCTTTACACAATGTTGGCTTGGATGCAGTTGCCACAGAAACCCATCCCATGAAGCTCTCTGTGCTTTGTTCTTGAGATAATCCAAAGGCCACATGATGTCGTTTCCTATCGCTTCCACTTCAGCATAATGGAATATTTTAGGATCAACTGGACTTGTTGCTCTGGCAGCTGTCACAGCACTGAGAGCAGCCTGTTCTTTCACAGATGTTTGTAGAAGCTGCTGCTGGTGGAGGTTTGATTTGATACACCTGTGAGCATGCAAGTGACAGGAACACCTGGATTCAACTATTTAGATGATTACTTTTGGGAACATAGTGTATTGTATGAATCCCTGAAGGGGACATTGGAGGATCCAGGTTCCATCCACCTGAGGCTGAGGTTGTGGGCGGGGGCTCCTGGATGGAGGCGGGGTTTATTCATGTCCAGGTTTATTTACTCACACCACCTCGTTGCTGCTTTCACTCTCAAATTTCAGGGTTATGTTGGTGTGTAACTGCGTCTTTGTGTTACTGCATCACTGAGAGTGTATCAAGTGTCGAGTACATTAAATTTATTAAATTTGTCTCTTTGCTGCTTTCATAAAAATGACCTAAAGTCCGATGACGTCCGATTTGAAAGCAGGTTTTGTTCTCTCTCTGAGTCTCTCCCTGCTGACTGCAGAGCCCCCTCAGCAGCTTGTAATCCCACCTGATTCAGGAGGACTTCCTGTGTGGAACAGTGGGCCACAGAGGGGCCAAATCCTTTACGAACATGTCCGACATGCCAAACGGGATTTGTGCGAGGGGTTGGGGTAAATACAGGTGAGCCTTCCACAGAGTGAGGCAGCAGAAGGTACGGCGTCAGCGCTCTGATAACGCAGCGAGTCTTTACCCGGCCTTTGATCAGGCTGCTGCTGCTGCTGCTGTCAGGCCGCACATCGCAAATGATTGTGTTAGAGGCTCCAGATTGAGTTTTGGAGCCGCTGCAGAGTCATCACACAGACAGACACACTGCTGAGCCTGCAGGTCAGCATTCGTCTGTGTGTGTGTGTGTACTATCTTTATTTCAAAGCCTCACAGTGTGTGTACAGTAAAGTCTTTTGTGTGTGTGTGTTTCTGCTGCAAAGATCTTTTTATAGTTTTAAGATTTTTGGAGAAAAGCTGAAGCTTCACCTACAACACAGCTTTAAAGGACTCATCATTCAAATGTTATTGATTAAGATATCGATGACTAAATGGATTTCAGTTCACTTCAGTCTTTTACAATAGAAAATCTCTTCAGTGCTTTACAGAAGCACATGAATGCAGACAGCGGCAGGAAAAACTCCCCTTTAATGGGAAGAAACCTTGAGCAGAACCCGGCTCATAAAGGGTCCGTCCAGCTGCTGGTTAGTCGGGTAAAGGAGACAGGGAGACCTGCAGAGCAACACAAAACTACAGAGAGAGGACACACTGTGAATCACAAGAACACTGTATAACATAGTGAATTAAATGTAATTAATTAAATTGGGACAAAAATGTATTAAAACAAGCAACAAACTTTCAGATGATGAGCCATATTTTCACCACCGAGATGTAACCGGAGGATGGAGTGAAACCCTGATGAGCTGATGAGTGTCAGGTGTGTCCAATTAGCCAGGTGCAGAGGACAGGAGGACAGGAGGACACTTCATCACACACACGAGAGCAAAATTTGTTAGTTTTGTTTTGTTTGTGGCTCCAGGGGGCGCTGTTCTGTATATTTTTAGCTCAGAATTGTGCACATTTCCGTGGTATGCTAATGCTAACCCACCACATGCTAAGCTACTATAACAGTGCATCTTACGATAAACATCAAAACATTCTTGCTAACAGTGATTCTTTTGGATGTTATTAGCATGTTGTTTAGTTTTAAGCTAAGTTAAGCTAAGCTAGCTCATTTGCATCACTAGCAAAATATCCATCTATCATATAGACTGATATTGTGTAGCTAGCTAGCTGCAATGACCAAAGCTAGCAAACTTCAGGAGTTTAATGACGTCTGAGGGTCCATCAAGTCGCTTCAAGAAACGAGAAGAAAGTAACAAGAATCACAAGCAATCAATACATTAATCCTTTTCTGTTTTAACAGCTGCTGGTATTGATTTCTGTCTCTGTCTTTATTCGTTGCTGTAAATAACTTTTTAATGATAAAATGAAAAAGACAAATAAAATTTAAGTTAAAATAATATCTAAAAGCCTGAAGCATCAGATCTTCCTCTGAAGGTGAAGCTCTGTAGCCTTCCAGCCCATGGATTCTCTGTCAGGCCTTTATTGATTGTGATCTATAATTAGTGCTTTGTTTGTTTGTGTGTGAACAGCTACGACAGACAAAGAGGCTTGTTTGAATAACAGTGTTGTTTCCTGATTCAGGTGATGAGAGTCGGAGCTGAATCCTAATGTTGTCCTCAAACACCTCTCAGGCCTGATGTATCAGCATGTCAGCTCTAAAAAATGCAGCCCTGACAAAATGTCACCTTTTAAAACTAAGTTACATTCAACTGTGCCTACTTTTCTCTTGGAGTTATGGTCTATAGAAGCAGGAGCCCAGACCTCCATCTACCCATGTACACCGCCGAGTGTTCAGGATCTGCTCCTCCATGAATCACCATGAATAATAAAGATGGACATTGATCATGGGAGTTAGTATGAGGACTGACCATAGCAGTTCCTTAAGTGGCCACTTGAGGGCTGCCTCCAAAAGTGAGCCATGTCTGCAGCGTCACAGTCCACCTAAACTCCAACTACAGACAAAGAGGGGGAGTGAGGTGGAGCTGAGGTGAAGCAGGAAGCTCGCGCTGTGATAGGACAACCGGCTGTCAGTCAAAGCGCTCACAAAGCCCATAATTCAGTGTGATTTAAAGTGTGAATCTAATGAAAAGGAGTGAGTTGTAAAAACATTGAGCCCCCGTACAGTTGATACTAGAAGGACACTTATCAATAGAGAGCAGAATCATTGTTTGAACCAGGCTGTAAACATGTTGATTTCTGCTCCTCATGTTTACTTGTGTGTGTTTGTGTGTCTCAGATTACCCGCACGGTATCAGGCTGACATCTGCGAACCCTGGAGGAGAGAGGAAGGTGCTGATCGTCTTCACGGCTCCCAGCCAGCAGGACCGAGCGCGCTTCACCTCCGACCTCCGAGAGAGCATCGCCGAGGTCCAGGAGATGGAGAAGTACAGGGTGGAGTGTAAGTGTGCCTGTCACAGTGGGAGTGTTTCTATTGGTCACAGCGCCGTTGACCTCCCGTCCTGTGTCTCCTGCAGCCGAGCTGGAGAAGCAGAAAGGCGTGATGCGTCCCGGCATGCTGACAGGTGGAGGCCCAGGAGGCATGGGAACGCCAGGGGGCGGGGCCAGCTCGAGCGGAGGGCCCATGAAAGGCGAGGTGATGAACGGCACCCTGGGTAGGCCGAGCCTCGACGACACGTACGCCTCGGTGGACGGGCTGAAGCGCACGGCGCTCAGCTCGTCGCTCAGAGACCTCTCAGATACAGGTGAGGCCGGGGTCACATGACGCGGGGGTTTGTTTCTGCGTGGCAGAAATATTTTAGTGCTGCAGGTTTTTACTGACTCACAGCAGAAATCTGTGCTCTTATGCAACTGATGAAGCGCTGATGAAACCCACAGATGGAGGCTTAGTGTGAGGCGGTGGTGCTCTGTCTCCACCTGCTGGTCAGCTGTGGGAACAGAAAATAAAACTGCCTTTTGACAGTATGAACGTTGGAAATGCCTGTTTAACCTGCCTCACTCTGATTGGGTAACAGGGAAACGAGGTCGTAGGAACAGTGTGGGCTCGTTGGACAGTACCATCGAAGTAAGTGCATCATGTGACGTCCCTGCATGCTGCTTTCACACACTAACAGCCGCGTGAATGTGCTGTGACGTCTCATCGAACACCTCCTCCTGTTCTGCAAACTGTGCACGCCTGTTAGACGCCTGCAGGTGGCGCTGCGGACTGTTGTCTCATCACATCACTTTAAAACACCAGTTTAGGTTTTCTATTATGAGAGTAAGTCCTACTGTCTGAACCTCCTGTCCCATAGGGGGCGCTGTGCAGACAGTTCACCACGTTCCAGCATCCTCCATTCTGATTGGACAGCTGAGCTCCTATAGAGATATATGTGTGAGGACTCCGGCTGCCATCGAGGGAGGATCTCCTGACGCCATCAGTCCTAATCTGAACGGACCAATCAGCAGCCTTTAGCAGCATGGTAGTGGTTAACAGGAAACAGGCTGACCAATCAGAAGCAACGCTCACTAACTGTCCACCTGTCCTGCATGTCTGTCCTGAAATCTGCATGTTCAACATTTGACTCAAACCCGAAAACCTTTAAATCGTGTTTTTCTTTTGGCTTGCTAACATGCTAACATTAGCTTTGTTTGCAGATAAAGTTAATTATTCAGCAGATTATCTGAACTAAATCCACTTCAGTCCATACGTGGATTACCAACGTTTCAGCCTCATGGTAGCGCTAGTAGTGACATCAGTGCTATTCATCTGTAATTAATGTCTAATTCTCTTCCTGTCTTCTCATCAGGGTTCCATTATTAGCAGCCCCCGGCCTCACCAGCAGCGCCCCCTGCCGGGTGGAGGTCTGTCCTACAGCCCCATGATGGTCCCCTCGTCTCCAGCAGCCTACCGGCCGCACCGCCCTACTCAGAGCCCCGGTACGGGGGTGGGGGGTGGGCCGGGGCTCTGTCACAACCAAGGGGGGGTCACAACCTCCCCACTCGCGAGCGTGGGAGGGGTTGGGGGCGGAGGAGGGATGGTGGTTGGGGGCGGCATGGGGAACTTTTTCGGCAGCCGCCGAGGCAAAGTTCCTGGTCCCCTGACGATGCCGACACCAACTCCTCAGGGTCCTCCGAGTCCCCTGATGATATCGTCACCCCCCCACTATCCCGCCCCCGCACCTCCCATCCCCCACCCATCCTCCCCTTCCCCATGCCCCTCCCCATCACCCAACCTCGGTCAGTCGGACTCGGGAGGAGTTGGAGGGGGAGGAGGTACGGGAGGGGGGCCGTCCAAGCTCCAGGCGTTGCATGCCCAGTATTGCCACGGCAACAGTGGAGGAGGCGGAATCAGTGGACACCAGCAGCAGACCGCGCCGCCCCCGCCCTACCACCACCACCACCGCTACCACATGCAGAGCGTCCCGCAGCACCACGTCCTCTCGCACAGGTTCTCCGCACCCCAACGGCAAGGCCCGTCCGGCAGCGTTCCCTCTCATATCCAGCAGCATCAGAGGATTCAACGTGGCGGCATCCACCACCCGCGCTACAACATGGCCTCAGGCTTCACCACGCCCCCACCTCTCTCCCCGCACTCCCCCGTCACCCCTATTACCCCACACGAACTCTACCATTCACACCCCATGGTGGGCCGGCCGGGTGGAGGCGCCAAGCTCCCACTAACCATCTCGCACTCGCAGCCCCACCCGCACGCCCACACACACTCTCACAACCACGTCATGCACACACACTCCCCACTCAGTCCCTCCCCCTCCGCCTCCCCCTCCACCCACTTCATCTTCTCCACCCCACCGCCCCAGACTCCTTCGGCAAGACTCGTCACCCAGACGCCTCCACAGCCCTATACCCCCCAGTACCCACCGCTATCATCCATCCCACCACCCCCTCCACACTCCCCCTTACCTCCCCCATCATCCGCCCCGCTCTCCCCACATCCACCAGGAGCGGGAGGAGGACAAGGGGGCGGCCCCAAATCGAAGCCCGTCAGCCGGATCAGCACGGTCGTGTGAGGAGGCAGAAGCCGAGGACTGTAGTGCGCCACCCTGCCATGAGCCGCCGGGGGGCAGTAGTGAGAGGGAGCAGAAGAGGTAGGAGGAGAGGAGGAGGGGGAGGGCAAATGCAGGTGTATCAAGATGGCCACCTGGTGAGAAGGAGAGCACTGAGAGCGGGGAAGAGGAAGTTACTGAGTCTGTGCTACTTTCACATCCACTTCCCCCGCAGGTAGGACCAAGAAGAGAACGCTCATCATGCCGCCTCCATGACTTCTCGGTGTCCACACATCCCCTTCGTTGTGCCCTTCAGAGGGACTCAGGAGGACTTGTTTGTAGTTCTTCACTGGCAGAGGGTGTGTTTGTGTTATATTGGGAGTTGTGTGTTGCTGAAGTGGACAAATGGTTCAGGGACCAGACACAAGGGGAACAGTGCCTGAGACTTTGACACAGGTGTTAGCGCTCCATGCTAACGCTCTCTGTGCTGTTGGCTTAAAGGGACAGTTCAGGTGTTTTTGAAGCCTGAGAGCAGAACGAGTCCCGTTAGTTTAATCCAAAAACCTCACACCACTTTGTTTTCCGCACAAACAGCACGCGCTCCGTTTGTTGACGTGTTAAAAGCCATGAGGCGTTACTGAGAAGCAGGCGTGGTCTATACGGTGCCGTTTCTGTGTCTTAGACAGGCATGCATGACCTGTGCAATAGCTACTGAGTGTCAGTGTGTCCATGGTTAAATCCTGTATGCAGGGGAGGGACGTGTTGAGACCGGAGACCCCCGTCCACTTTATTTGGCCATAAAGAGACTTTCTACGAACAATAAACTACGAAACCTTTAAAGAAGCCATCAGAACAAAAACTACAGGTGTCTTTTTACATTTGTGTTTTGCAAAAAAAAAAAAAGCCTTTAGTGTTTGTGGATTACAGGGTTTCAGCAGGGAGCGCTGTGTTGGGTTTCCCTATTATTTATTCCTGTAAAGGAGGGAGTTTATTTATTCATTTGTACTCAACCTGTGAATCCCTTAATATGAAGTATTCCAGTATTTATGACAGACATGGTGATGATATATGTCGACTGTATATTATATTTCGTGCTCCACATTGTGTGTGTGTGTTGCCAGAGAGCGAGATTACACTGAAAGGTGCCAAACAGGAAGCAGCAGAACCTGAACAGAGCTGGGTGGGAGAAGACACAAGGACACGTGAATTCAGAAGAGATTTGGTGTTTGTTAAGCTGTAATTTAAATGTTTGATCAGAAAACAATGAAACTAAATGATGTATACATACAAATAAACACAAGCACAAGCTGTTATTTCAATCAAAAGAAGAGTCATTTCCCACCCAGGTCGAAGCATGTTGGGGCCACACACAGAGCTGTGGGTGAGGTGTCAACCTGAAAGTCTGAGAAATAAGAGAGAGTAGTAATAAAAACCTGCTTATTCTGTGAATATTCTAAACATGTGGCCCTAATATGTGAGAGGCAGCGCGGCGTCCTGCAGGCTGAATGAACCACAGTGATGTTTGAGAATCAGGTGCCTTCAGACAAAAAGATGGTACGATGAAATCTGAAGACTGATCCACAGCAGGACACACGGCACTGAAGCACATTTCTACACGTTATTTTTACACTTTGAGTTCACACCATGTCAGCATCTCCTTCCTGTTTCTTCATGCAGATGGCCGGACGTCCGGGCAGGAAGCCGTTTGTGTTTTTCGGCCCCGCCTGTTGTTAAGCTGATGCTCTGAACGCAGACGTGACGTGGACCTGTAGATATTCACTGTACAGCGTGTTCTCTCTTTTCAGTGAAGCCAACAGCAGCCGTCTGTTCCTGAGGGGCAGAATCGCTCGAATTAACAGAAAAACCTGCTCTAAAAACCCAAAGCTCATCGGGGTTCTCCTCTCTGAGGCCTCAGGGCTCCTGTTGGAGTTCCTCTGGGAGCCGCCGTGGGCCCCCTGCTGTTTTCACTCTGAAGAACCCCGGTGACTTTTTAGAGTGTGCTACTGATATTATTATCAATATTGTTGTGTGACAAGCTTCTACTAACATAATGTACTCCTTGGGCTGTTTTGTATTTTTAGCATTTTTAATTTTGTTATGTGCTTAAGATGTGAGATGTTTTCTGTTTTTCTAAATTTGGGCGTCTTATGAAAGAACTGAAGCCTTTTTATGTTTTAATATGTTTACAGAGTATTCTGTGACTAACATGTTCTAATATTTTTAATACTGACTGTGATATTTAATTTAACTCAACCCACGGCATGCACACACACACACCTCTGAATCATCACCAACCTGTTCAACACTTCTGTTACCAAACAAACACTTCAAGTTGAGCTGCTAGCGAAGCCGCACCGCCGCCGCCTGCAGACCAGACTGAACTATCCAAACGGAGGAGCTGTGGATCGAACCTACCTCGTGAGGGAATACACAACATTTGTTTCAGTGCATGCCTGCACTACATCCAAGCACATCCTCAGAGAAGCTCCAGACCAGACGTTTTTAGCATGTCAGCAGCCTCTTATTTTTGTTTAATTACACACAGCATCTTAAAGTCAGTGCGCAGGATGTTGCAGCTCTTTGCATCCTCACAGAAACACAGTAAAACGAGTGGAAACAAAGTGAACTGCATCGTTTACAGAGTCATGTGAAGTAAATTGAAGAACATGCGGCGTGGTCCTTTAAAGCTCTGTTCAGGCCTTTTCTTTCTGCCCGTCTGCTCTCCTCTCTCGGTTTGCATGTGGTATTTATTACAGTATCTGCACTGAATGAACTGTATTATAAACATGAATGTAGGTAGCCGTGGTGAAACGCAGCAGAGCGGTGTGAGCGCTGGCTGAGCTCCTCACGGGCTCCAGCTGCTGTGGACAGACTGAGAGTCTTTGTAAAATTGTTGAGTAAAGTGTCAAATACGTGTCAACAGAGACGACATTATTTTAAGAATTATGTTTGGAAGATTTTAGCTGTGTATATAAATATATATTACTTGTACTTTGTTTTTGAAACTGCAGAGATATGAAAAGTGGAAATATTTATTGCTCTAAAGATATAAAAACCTGTTCATGTGGATCAAAACACGTCTCCTGCTGTTTGTTCACTTTTATAAAACAACACTCAGCTCATCTTCATCACCTTCATCACAGATAGACCTCAGATCAGATGTCATTGTATGCAAACTTGTGAATGGGGCTGTTATAAGTGTTTATACTGCGGCATAATGTTTGAGAATACTTCCTGCACATATATGACTTTGAACATCAACTGCTTGCACATAATCCTGACCAGGCTAATCCTTAAAGCCATGTGTCTGTGTTATCATACTGTAATGAACCTTTTTTCTTTTAATTAGCTTTTAAGATTAGAAGCTGTCACCACCTGCAATGGAAAAAAAAAACTTAAGAAGACAAGGCTGGACTTAAAGTTTGTGTTTTTTAAAGTAGAATGAAAATGATAAAGAAAATCAATGGACATAAAAACATAATCAATTTTGTATCAGGAGAGAGGAAGTGAAACACACACACACACAGCAGAAGCTCAGTGAAAGTCAATGTGAGGATTCTGTGTGTGCCAATGCAGTGTAG
>JAVQJX010162937.1:0-12038 GCA_036025115.1 Ambassis agassizii
CCCCCCCCCCCCCAGTCAGTCTGGCAGACAGCTGGGCTTTAATCAGCTCCAGATTGGGTGGACGGTCTCTGAGCCGAACAGCCTCTCTCTCCCCCACTCCCAGTGCAAACATTAGGGCACAAGCCCTTACTCTCAAGGCTGCTTCCTCAATGTGCTTCTCATATACATGATTACACAAGCACATTCATCCATGCAGAAGGGATATGAACAAGACCTGCTGATCGCAATCAAGTGAAGGTAGATCAGAGAGAAAGATTTCTCAAAAGTTGGTCAAAAACAGACCTGCTGTTACACTGATTAGATCATTTTCATGCTCACAAAAATGATCCGTACAAACTGCAGGAATCAGCTCATCTGTTAGCGCTAATGTTTCCAGGTGGATGTGTTTGGTACGCTTCTCTGTGCGATACTCACGTATGACCTCAACTTTGTATGTGGCGTTGATTTCTCCAGCCCGATTAGACACCCTGCAGGTGTATCTGCCGCTGTGCTCTGGCATCAGGTTCTTCAGGCTCAGAGTCCACTTCTTCTGACGGCCCTCGCCGACTTCCTGCTCCGTCAGCAGCCTGTCGTCCTTTAGCCACACGATGTCCGGGCGAGGGTTTCCGCTGGCAGTGCATTTGAGCCGCACCGAGCTGCCAACGGGGCGAGCTATCACTCTCTTCCTCATCTTAGCAGGTTGGGTGAAGCGTGGACGAACTTTAGGAGAAGACAGAGTTTTATCCAAGCTGCATTTACTAAAAGTAAACAGGATTTCTAGTAGATTGAAAGCATGCAAAAATGCTTGTTTGGTTCTTTACCAAGTTTTTCATCATCTCTGTCAGACTCTGGTCCTGGTCCAGTTTTATCAGAACCTGAGTCATCTGTTAACACAGCAGGACAACAATCAGTCAGTCAACAGATGGACAAACAAAGAAGAAACCTGTTTTTATGTGTAAAGACAGAAGACTAACTGCAGCTTATAAGTCAGCATAGTGTAAAATAATAATATTTTAGATCATAGAAAAAGCTTCGGTATTAAATTGCCATCACAATCATCATCGTTTATTTCTGACAGTGTTACTGTCACAGTACCAAACCAACTGTTCTTGGCTTTCTCAGAGTAAATTCAGCATTTATCAGCAGGCTCCTCTGAGAGAGTTGCACGCTCAGGTCATACTCTGTAGCATTTGGAAGTAATATGATCAGTTTTCATAAGCCCAGTTCCAGGAGACAGCTGTGGAGTTTATGTCACTGTCTGACATCATGCAGCGGAGCTAAGACGGGGCTTAGAGAAAATACACACAAACACAATCGAAGGCCTGAGATGAGTATCGACTGTTCCTGTTAAGCAGTGACGATTTGCCAGATCCTCACCTGGATCTATGAGATCATGTGAGAGGGAACATTAAGCTGATTTTTTAACTGAAAATGAATAGTGGCTTAATGATTTGTGATGAGACTCCTGAGGTGTCACTACACATTGACTCACATGTGAAATCAGAAACTGCGTGGCAGTTTGTAAACAACATAGCTGCGGTTTGTTTTTGTATATTTTAATCCAAAAGGAAAACCTACTAGCTTGTTTTGTTTACCTTCCATGATTCATTTTGATTCCAGTGCAGCCTCACACTGGATCATTCTAGATGTAGTTTGGCACACTTGATTCCCTCTCAGGGTTTGATTGGGTCAGGTAAAGAGACCAGATGTGACTTCTAACCCCTTCATTCTACCTCCCTCTGAGTCCCCCCAAAACCCTCAAAGCTCTCTCGGGTTCTCTGGGTACAGACCCTCCTTTGTTTGTCCCCTGCAGCACCAAGCCCAGCCATGATGTCATGGCTATTTGAAGGGGTTTAACTGGCCAACTATAATAACCCATTCCTTTAAAAAACAGCCTCCACTGGAAGAAATATTTCTCTGTTGCTCACTTGGGCTCTCCACATTCCTCCCGGTTCCTGAACCTCCCAATCCAAACAGAACATGGTCCCACACTGCCGGGGTTTTCTTTCGGATTTTTTTTTTTTTAAATCTATTTCCTCTCTACTTTTTTGGCGATTCTAGGGAACAATGGCGCCCTTTATACGTCTGTCCTCCTAAACCTATCCCTTGCCACTATTTTCTTTACACAATGTTGGCTTGCTAGACTGCAGACAGGGGTGAAGAAGGACATCTCATGGCTGACATACTGTTGTTTCTTTTGGGAAAGGGAAAAACAAAATAATCAATAAATGAGGAGGCCTCTGAAAATATGAGCTGCACTGGAATGTTGGTAAAAGCTGCAAGCTATTATGGAGTCACTGATCAAACAACAAATCTTTATACTTTACGTACTGCATGAAATCAAAGGTTTGTTATGCAAACAGAGATTCAATTACAAGAGTCATGATTCACCTCCACGCTTATGCAACTAGGACTGAACTGCTTAAAATGCAATCAACCTTTTTCCACACAACTTGATTCCATTCATGGAATCATTACAGTGTGTGTTTGGGGTCTGACGGCATCCCCTCCCAGTTCATTCACAAATCCAGTCACAGGAAGCAGGTCACTAAACACACACACACACACACACACACACACACACACACACACACACACACACACACACACACACACACACACACACTTGCTCTCTCTCTGCTGGCCTCCTGTGCCAGCTGAATCACAGGAAGAGGCCTGACGGCTTGGGGGTCACAATGAGCTCCAGATGTTGTTGGGGACAGTGTCATGTCCAGGGAAAGCTGTGCACAGTGGCCTTGCATCACTCTTTGGAAATCTCCAAACAGCCACCACATGTAATCAGTCAGACACGGGGTGGTTTATCCGACAGCTGGCCTGACGACGTCTCCGGAGAGAGAGAAAAATAAGGAATATGCCACAAGAGCCAACATCCTCATGAAGACAGCACTGCACTGTATCGTCCTCGTAATATATTATATGTGCAGACATAAACATTAAAATCCAATCCTGTAAATGTTAATATGACAATCCCATATTAATGCTGATATGAAGCCTGCTGGCAGACAGAGCAGCTGAGGATGGAGAGACTGCTGCATGCATCAGCCTATCCTAGTGGGGGTGCTGGGAGGTGATGAGGCCAGTTGTCAGGAGACCACCCCAAACAGGGCCCAAACAACCAGCTGGAGGGATTGAGGAGGCGCCATGTTGCACTGGCTGACCAGATTCTTCAGATAGCTCTTGGGAGGACAGGCTGTCCGCTGGCAGATGGGAAGAGGGATATCTCTCCAGTGGAACCCCTCCACCACCTCCACCTCCTCCTTACATCAGCCTTCAGAACCCCTCAGTCTCTCGCTTACACTCTCACTCCACTCTGTCTCTTTATCTTACTGTCTTTCTTCTGCTGGTCCCAGGCGACGTTAAAAAACTTGTGCTCTCCACATTGGGCCTTGAACTTGAGCAGCTGCCAGGATTTAGTCGACCCTTCCACCCTGACCGGCACATTAACCGACTGCAGTTGCTTCTCTAACTTTTCCACTCTGATCCAGTAAAAACAATACATGATGGATACTGTATGCTGAGCTATGCTGGGAGCCTGCTACCCCTCATTTACACAATTTCAAATAAATAAACTCTCTTCTCTGATCTTTTTAAGTACCATAATAGCCTCCTCAGCAGGTATACAGCTAAATTAAAACCCTTCACAATTAGCTTATTCTTCGTTAATGGAAAGTGTTGCTCATGATAATTGCAGACTATTTGGCTGGCTTCAATGCTGGGAGTATTTTGACAATGAGGCCCCATAATCTTTGCGGCAAAAAAGGCATCCAGAATGAAATGCACCCCTGATGGAACAATTACCAATAAAAACAAATGCTGTGGCGAAGGCCTGCCAGCAACTAATGGGATGACAGACAAGAGTGAAAGAAACAGAGGAGAGGCTGTTCTTGAGATGCAGAACGGCCGTTTATCATGCTCTCAACACCACCAGGGGACAAGAAGGAAATGGAACAAACCGGATCAGGATTAAGAGTCAGGCCAGAAAGTCTCTAGGTAACTCCATAAAGGGCAAAAAACTCTGCTGATAACAATCGCACAGAAATATGCTTCCAAGAAAGACTTATGATTAAACTTCCAAAGGTATTTTTCCTAACAAAATCACTGAGTGGAGCAATGCCTGCAGTCAGGCTGAACTGATCTCCCAGCGATCCGTGCCAGCTTCAACGTTAAACCGTTTCAGTGAAGTCTTCTTTCTCACACTGCAGGAAGAGTCAAAGCAGACAAATTACCTGTCACAAAAACACAACATAACAGGAGGATTGGGATCTATCCTCAGAGCATCACAGGAAAGATCATAAGTAACTTTGTGTGTCTAACTGTGTGCATGCATCAAATGATCAGTCTACATATTACAACTTTAAACACTTAAATCCAAAACTCTTCCAGCCTGGATGTCACAACCAAAACTATGTGATACAACAAAACCCATTCTTTAAAGCCAACAACATTCTTTAAAGTTTGTGTTGCAAATTTCTGCAGAAATGTTTTGTAGAACACTCTAACGTCAAAGCGGTGTTATCCTAATTAGTGTAGTGTGTAATGCAGCCACCCTGAGAGAAAAATGACAACCAGCTTAGATAAATAAAAGATTCTGTCCAGAAATCTGAGCAGACAACCATTTTTCTACTATTGTGTATGTATTCATCTCCAACATGGAGTCATAAACATCCTTCTTCCTATGTCTTGTTCTTTGAGCAGATACACCTCAGACAGCCCTGTCAGCACAGACACAGACATGACCACATCTGACTTTGATACTATAGAACACAACTGTACTGTGAACCTTGACATTATAGCTGGCTCTGTGCCTTACACTCCAACCCATCATTTCAGCACAATCAGCAGGCACCCTCTCTTTGAACTCACAAGCAAATCTGTATTGAGGGAGACCCTAAAATAAACTTTGGTCGCGTCTCCACTCATAAGCGTGCTTTACTGTGATGAGTGCCGTTTTCCTCTTTGATTATGGCTCTTCTTCTGAAGCATGGCTGTCACAAGACCAGACTATAACTCCTGAGAGAGAGAGAGAGCAGACTCTGGCTCAAATTAGGCATCTTAGAGTAATTAGACTAAACACAGCCTTCACGCTCCACTCCGCTCATTCATCATGCTATGTGCTAGCACAGAGGAAATGCACTGTATGCACAAACGACTAACACACTTGGCCAGACTCAGCTTAATCCTGCAGGCCCCATTCAAGAGCTGTGTGAGAGTCTGAAGACAAACCGGCACTTTTACACTGAATGTGTTTCTTATTGCGGAGTTGCAGACCTCCTGCCTCCACAGAGAGTAGCCTAAGGAAAAGGAAGAGCAGGAGATCCAATTGAGTCACAGAGGATGAAGTAGTATGAAACAATATCCTGCGCCGCTGTTGACTTTGGGCAGAGAGAGGTAGGAGCTGCAACACATACAATACATGAGAGGATCAGCCACTAAACCTCCATAAATCTACTTGTTTCAGACCTTGACCTCTGTGAGTGATGCTGTCTTTTAACATTTGAACTGTGTAGTGATATGCTGGACTGCAGGGAAATGTTACTAATCTGGTTTCAAGAAACCACAGCGGAAGGTGATGTGGTCTGGCCATACAAATCAGGGACTGACTCACTGCTGTGGTCTCTGGGTTTAATTACCAGACAGGTGACTTCACATTTTATAGATGCTTGATTTTTTTTTTTTTTTACAAGAGAGAGACATTTTCCAGCAGTCAATGATCTCATCTCAATAATCTGCAGGGAGACAGGTTGTGCAAGCTAAACTCCATCTGCACTCACCGATGATGATGAGGGTGTAGTTGACGTTGACACTACCAAAACCGTTGGTCGCTTTGCAGATGTAGGTCCCCGTGTCATCTGCCTCCACCTCTTTAATCTTCAGGCCAGTGCGGAGGATGCGGAAGCGAATCCAACCTCTGTGGATGTTGCGTCCATCTTTGGTCCACATTATGAGGGGTGGAGGGTCACCTTCCACCGGGCACGCCATTTTGATGGCGCTGCCCAGCCGAGCTGTCTGCCTGTGAGCAACTTTCTCTGACACCCGTGGAGGTCCTGAGGACACAAACGCAGAACGTGGTCATTTTTTCTTTTCAACAAAAAAGGTCATAATTACAGATATAGTGTTAGGCTTCTTTGTATGATCTGATACAGTATTGAAAGTCAGGCTTCTCTTTCAGTCGTCTCTAGATATTTAAAGGGCTGCCACCTTTCATGGCATCTTCCAACTGAAACCAGGTTAACCAGTCCTGACAAAGTGGCTGCAGATAAAATGAGTAATTTGTCATCTTTTTTGCTGATTACCCATAAGTCCTGAACCCAGATTGCAATAATTGGGCAGGCACTGGCCCAAGGCCGATTCACTGCTTGCACAGAGAGGGTAAGGTGTTCTGGTTATGGTTTTGTGTAGCGTGCAACAGATCAAAGCGATGAGGGGGGGTGGGTCGCAGTGAGACGGACAGCAGCCTGTTCTCCCCTGCTCTTAATTGGCTCAGGTCTGCTCCCTCAGATCTGGTGAAGTGGAGCGGCCCGAAACACCCTGTGATGGTGTTAGGAGGCCTGCGCCGCTGCTTGTACAGCACCAGCCATTCAAGTACCCCCCCCACCCCCCCCCCACCTCCAAAAACCAAACGAAACCCTGAATTACTGAGCAGACTAGACACAGAGGAGAAACAGGAGCTCGACGGAGTAAAAGAGAGGGGGAGGAAATGCAACCAAACCCTATAGCTGCAACAGCCCTCAAAAGTACACAGAGCACAGTCTGTGCCTCAGAACAAATGGCCGGTCTGGTAGCAGTAAAAACAATGGGGAGGGTAAGTACACATGGCCTCTCCCAACACATACACACACATTCCTTTGGTGCATTTCACACATGTGGTAAACAAGAAGTTCATTATACTGATGGGGTTGAAGCGGGGGGGGGGGCTGCTACAGGTAACTCCATCTGGCCATTTCATCTGTCACATTGCAGGCAGATGTATCTCAGCTGCAGGTACAACATCTGGACTGCTCTGCCAATGAAAGCTGGACTCACTCACATTTACAAAAAACATACAGTTCTGTAAAGTTATGCCATGAAACCATGTGGGAAAAAAAGTGAAATATGTGACCATGAAACCATCTTTCCCTTTTCTTTCTATGTCTTTCTCAACCATGCATGAACACACACATACACAGCTTAGAGTTTTCCTTCCTCTCTGTGGATGGCCTTTCCTGGTCCACAGCACACACAGGAAATTGGAAGTGTCATTGTTTATGTCTGTGGAGAAAAACGCAACCACAGACTTTTTTGGCTGTTGTCAGCTAGCCCATATCTCACTCCAATTCTACCAAGAAATCAGAACAGAGGCGCTCACTGTTTCTCCTGTGCCGGCTCTGCTTTAGGACCACAAACAACCGGCTTGGTGCTGCTGGAGCTCATATGCACTGAGTTGATACTAAAGGACAAATACACTTCAGTTATCTCCTCTGACTTATGGTCCTCCAAGCCACTCAACTATGTGCTGCTTCAGGATTAATGTAAAGGACTGCCTTACAAAAACAAGGCCTGATTCATGTCAAAGGTTTAGTTGAGACATGTGTCAAAATGCATTGACCCTACATAGGCAGTAGTACTGGTAAGGCTGGAAATATTTTTTCTTGAGAGGTGAGTGTAGTTCAGAGAAAATAAAAAGAGACAAGGGAACATCTGAATGCTCTTTTCTAATCATGAAAGTACACAAGAGTGCTCTCTTTTTTGTATGGTTGTTTGTGGAGCATTCAACATGTAAACTCGCACGACTTTCCGTTTCTTGATTTTGTTCCAAAGTTTCATCACACTGAAGATTTATTTGGAACAACGGTTGCCAAAGAAGTACGTGCTTTTACTGTACTTACGCGTTTGTGTACGTATGCTGGCATCCACATGCAGCCTGTGACCATTTAGAGTTGGATGTTTTTGCAAGATGCTACTGTTAGAGGGGACTGCGAGGATTCATCATCCCAACAGCCAAAACAACATACCATGTAAGAGCATTTCCAAAAACATCAAACTTGAAAAATAGTCCTACGTGATCATGAACTCTTCTTCTTTCTTATTTAGCACCACTTGAGTAGCTCTTGAGATTTCATTTAGGGTTATTTTTTTTTTTGGCTTAAAAAAAAACGAAAAAGCTTTGGCCCGTGTGCCAAGCAAAAGGAATGTGCAACAAATGATTTCCTCCCTCCATCTCCGCTCTTTTGAAGTCTGTTTGAAAAACAAGGCATGAAGAAGTGTTGAAATCAAGGACATCGTCTGAATAACTTAATAAGTATTTGTGCTGTGTGCATGACCACCATCCTTTCTCCTACTTCTCCTCCTCCTCCTTCTCAAGGACGGCTTATCTTAACCACGGGAGTTGAAAGCTTTGAAACCATGCAGAAGTCCTCTAAAAAAAAATCTAGTTCTGACAAAAAAGGGACATTATTGGCCAATCTGCTTGATTGGTTACTGAATTTGGTAACCAGATCCTCAGTGATAAATGGAAATCTGTCCGACGCCTGACAATCTGGTGAGCGTTCACTCAAATTGTTAGAATTGTTAGTTGCTCAGTAAATGGAAAACGATACACATGACCATATGGGCTTTCCCGTATTGCAGCACTGGTAAAGCACTCCTTATTATGGAAGAGCTCCATGTGTGAATGGAATCTTTCATAGTGCAGGAAGAGGAGGAGGAGGCCTGGCGACTCACAGAATTAGCTCTGTTTTTCTTTGCTCAATTTGGTGATGGATTATTTTAGGAGAAAGAGGCACATTCAATAAGAGACATTCTTGTGATTCAGACTAAATATAGCCACTTTTACGAAACCTTGTGAGTGGGTTAATGAGCTGTTGATCTGTCGTGCATGCATCCGTGAAGTGAAATATATTAGAAAATGTCAGAATGCAAATGAAAGAAAAAGATGGTGGAAAAAACACAACAAAAGCTTCCAGACATGAGCAAATGTTCAGATGTGCTGGCACATCTCCTCTTATTTATCTTCTCTTTTACAAAACACCTGTGGATTTGTAATGATGTGTACATGCGTTTTGCAGTCAATACAAAGCGCCTCGCTCTTTCAAACATGTCAATAAAAGGCTGACTTGGCTGCTCACAGCCGCACCAATAGGGAACACCTGGAACCTAACCACAATGAGAACAACTCGATCATGCATGCAACACCGTCTGCCCAATGCAGGATATAGTTATTCAAACAAGACTGTAAACATCTTCTCATAAAAAAAAGAATCCTGGTGCTTAATCTCCAGCCAACTGCAAGAATTTCTAATGCATCAAAGGACTTGTGCAGTGTGCCAGACTGTAGTGATTCATTACTAAGATAAACAGTGATCTGAGAGAATGTGTCTTCAATATGTAGTATTTACATAAAGGATAAGAGGCACAAAGACAGATAGAAGCTGGAGAATGTTTCCTCCTACTCAGCAGCACTGTGTTAGCTCAGCAGACCGTACAGAGAGCCGACAGAGCTCGAGCATAAGTGAAGACGGGAGCTTAATGGAGCCTGTGCTCGCGGGGAAATATTCTATCATGCATTTCTTAGGAGCCTCAGGAGCACTCGCGTAGTACAAATAAAAAGAAAATGAAGAGAGTTAAAGAAACATGAGAGAGAAGAAAAAAATGCACCAAAAATACATGAAAGCTGGAAACCAAATCCAGAACTGAAGACTTCACTTGAGACTTGCAGGGGGTGGGTGAAGGCGAAAGGTGAAGCAGACACCGCAGCCTGGGGAGTGTGTGAAAGGCCAGAGCCTTCTGTTCAGAGGCTGCTGTAGCGCTCAGCTATACATTTCACAAGCACAGATAAAAATCTGCATAAAACAGTGAGAGAGGGGAGGAGAGCTGAGCCACCTTGGCAATTCAAGAAAGGAGGTGAGGTGAGGGTGGGAAAGGGAAGGGGGGGTAGTGACACAGTGAAAGGGGATGGGATACGTGGAGTGGCAAGAGAGGCTGTTCTGACAGCAGTGGGGCAGCAAAGGGTGAAGAATGCCGTCTTTTCTTACCCCTCCAGACGTCCTGCCCAGCAGCTTCACCCAGTGTGGTAATCAATACCTGTTATTTTCCCCTCTTGGCTTTCCAATCAATAGATAAGACTGGGGTAAGACCAGCCGGGACAATGGCTCTTTCTTCGGCACCATCAGATGTGGGCTGAATAGCAACTGCCTCTGTGGTGGGAATGGTACAGGAGGAGCTATTGGGTGACATGAAGGACTAGAGAAACAGCAGGAGAGGGTGGAATAAATGAAAGGGGAACAGGATGCTCCAGTTAACCTATATCTGATTAAAGAAGACTCGCTGGAATAACATCACTGCTGGTTTGCAGTGAATCTGCTTTACTCACTAAAGACTCTGCAGCAACAGACTCCTGCCGACCCCTCATCAAAAGAACAGGAAAGAAAGAGAAATTACCCCAGCGTCATAAAGCTCCTGGAAACATCTCCATCACGCGGCCTACCCTTAACAGGCCCTACTGTGGAGTCTTTGAACTCTAGGCTGCTATATTTCATTAAACCTGACTGCCTTCTCCTGGCCCCAGATACCTCTACTGGAGAGAAGAGCAGCACGTGTGCAAGTGTGTACGCTTTTGATTCTGTACTACTCATGGTAAATCATTCAGTATTTGTTTATCAGTTACATGGAGTGCTAGTTTTCTGCAAGACTTTTAAACAGAGAGGACACAATGATTCTAGATACAGGTGGCTCATCACTTCCTATACCTTTTAAATTGATTCTTTCATTAAGTGAAAGGCCTCTTTCACTTCAAGCTGTAGAGTTTGCAGATGGACTCTGTACTTTTCCAGGCATGTGGAAGTATGGAAAAGTATGGAGTCCTTATGGAAAGTCCTCCACCTGAATTAAGAGAGGCTTTTCATATGCTGTTTCATGTTTGTCTTTCTGCACAGTGGAACAGTTGTGGTTTTCCAATGTGTGACCTGCTCTCTTGCAAAGACAGAGTTGGTGTGTTCACTTGGAAGTGGTCACTTTTTGGGCTCATGCTTCCAGAAAGCCCTGAAACAACACTCATAACCTCAATTTGCACAATCGGGTTTAATTTAGAAATTAGGCATGTACATATCTGTTAAATAACTGCATTACATTTCTTACTATTACTGTCAGATGGTTTCAACTCCTGCTAAAACTAAACTTGTCTATACTTTTTATTAGCATGATATTAGCACGATGACCTTATTAATCTGTTGGCAAAGTTAGTCAAAATTTGTGTTTATCGCCTAGTAAGTGTGCTGACTCCATTCGGTAGCACAACTTTTCATGCAAATGTGAGCCTCCAATTCACTAGTCTGCCCTGTCATAAAGAGCACACAGCGAGTGGCACTCTAGTCGCTTTATCTCACTCCATTAAGCTAAGGCCTGGTGCACACACAGGGGCTGAGTGTGTGCTTAGGGCCACTTATCAGAGACGAGGCAACAGGAGGGAGGCTGTGAAGAAAGAGAAAGGCCAAACGGAGCGACAGACACAGAAAGAGAGCGAGCGGTGGAGGGGAGAGAAATAAAATCAAGCCAAGAAGAGGGAGAAGCAGGGTGAGGGTTAAAGAGAAGAGGGTTGATTTAGAGAGTGGCAGGGAGCAGAGGCTAAGATGGCAGAGAGGCCTCCTTTAACACACAGCTCATAAGGAAAGGAGGGCTGCATGGGGGGAGTAAAGGAGGATTAGGTGGGCCCAGGCGGCAGTAACCAGGAATCCCAACAATCTCACACCCCACTCCCTGGCCCCGGCTCAGCCTCAGCCACATGACACACTCAAACAGACCTCCCTCTCTCTTTCTCTCCATTACAAAGAAGGGCACCAACGAGCACCTGTTTATTACTGTCTGTCTAATATGTTCAGAGATTGGCCCAGCACTAGGCACTGAGTGGGACATTGTGTGGATGCTTACACATTCGGCTTGTTTTGTACTGACAGTGTAGTGTTTCTTATATTCTCTCTCTCTCACACACACACACACACACACACAAACACACACACACACACACACACACACACACACACACACACACACACACACACACACAC
>JAVQJX010162985.1:0-11980 GCA_036025115.1 Ambassis agassizii
TTTGTCAGTAAAATACTGCATTGAGAAACAACACAATTTTCACAGTTACGTTTCTTTAATAGTCTTTACAGTTGGAAAAAAAGCTAATTAAACATATATACGTATTTTTGCATGTGAATGAAATAAATAGCAAAAAAGAAGAACAACGAAGCAAAATATGCTAAATAAAGCAGAGTTGTGCAACTCTGAACCAAAGATAAAAAAAAAGAGTGAGAGGGAGTGAACCTGCCATGGCTGAGGAGTCTTTGTTGTAGTGGAAGACCTCACATGCTCTCTCTCTCTCACACTGGCTCACTCACACACACACACACACACACACACACACACAAAGAGAAACAAAAACATAAAAAGGGAGGCTGCAGATACTCGGACTGGGAGGATACCAACACAAACGCAGACCCAACTGCAACACTTCACCTGAAATATGTGTCATGATGCTGTCATGTTGCCTTAATCTAGCTGTAGTTCAGATACTTACATGGCTCAAGCTGGTTATTAATTGGAGCCTAAAGATTCAATGTAACAAGTGTTGAGTCAGAGTCCAACATATGGTCAGACTGGACCTGGAGAGGTAACTACACTGTCGGTTTAAACCAGACTGAGAAGCACCACTAAGATCTTCTGAATCTTCTCAGTATGTTCTGGTTTGGTGGCAGGAAGGTGAAGGATTAAAGCTGGATGAACACTTGTTTAGTTGCTGCTGTCAGATTATGGAAGGTATGTGATGAGTCATTTGTGCTTATTCAGGGCTGAAGCTGCTCATTGGTTCAAAGGTATGATTCAAAAAGGAGATGATTTTTTTAAGTGCAGGAAGTGTTTTTAAAACCAAAAACACAGTGACGACAGGAGCCATATAGAAATACGTGTCATCTGAGTAAGATCATTTAGACTACTAGCTCTTCCTGAAGAAGAAGAGGAAGAAGAAGACGAAGAAGGATTTCAGTGGTTACAACCAACAATGACTATGTCACTGCTGCTGCGGATCACTTTCTGAAGATCAAAGACTGACTTCAAAGTCTGGAGTAAGTGTGTAAATGTAGGTGGGGCTAAACAATAAATGTGTGTGTAAGCTTCCTGAATGTCGAATGACTTCTACTGTAGATCGAGCACCCCTTACAAATTCTGTGGGTCGGTGAAAGCCAAAAGGATTGACGAATGACAAATAATTCAAGTAAAGTGTTATTAATCAGTATGAGCTGCGCAAAAAAATATTAAAGCTGCAACAATTAATAATCTATTGTATACAAATAAATAAGTTTCATTTGAAAAAAATCCTTCAGAAATAAAAAAAAACTGACCAAATGAAGACAAATAGCAACAACTGATTATTTCTTGAAGAGGAGGTATCTGTGTGCTTAGGCTTGTTTTATTGAGAAAGAACAAGTGACTGTTTAATGCTGAATAAGCTGCACTGACAGAATAAATACATTTATTTTAATCTTGTAAATCTGATAAAAACTCTACACAAGTCAGATATTTCACCTAATAGCACCTTTATTTTAAGTGACAACCAATCTCTTTTCTTTCACAGATATTAGGATTAAAGTGCCCACTAATGTGACTCATTGTTTTGGTGTTTACCTGATGGGACTGTGAGAACCAGGTGCAGTGAGGTGATGACGTGGTACTGTAAAGTATTCGTGCCTGTAAACCTTTTCCTATGTGATACAGACTGCATTATACATTTATTATAGACACTACATTCTATTAACAATTATAAATATAATATTTTTTTAAAATCCTTTAATGCTTCTTTTTTAATTACTTTGCACTTTAAGGCACTTTTAATTTGTCTTTGAATGTTGTTTTTTTGTTGCATAGTTTCAAATGTGACATACTTCCAGATTTGAACGGAGATGAAGCCGTTGTAAGTTGCTTTTCAACTTAACTAAAAACACATTATAAAAAAAAATAAGCATGAAACATGTTTTGAAAATATTTTCCTCTGTACAAACTGTTTACTCATAGAGATACGAGAGGTCTGAACGAGAGCACCAGCGGCATTAAATATTCAGTTACGAGAACTTAGCTAGTTGAAAAATAATATACTGTACATAGACACATACACAAAATACACTGACAGTCATTTGTTGCTGTTCAAAAAAAGGTCATAATATTAACTCTTATACACAAATATACACTTGTGTACTTAGAATACAGGGTGAAGACAGCATTAACAGCGATAAAGAACATTTACTTCACGCCTCATATATGAAATAAATATTTTCTAGTTACGCCTTTAGAAATATGTGGCATTGTTGGACAACGCTGTCCTGATTTATAGGTTTTAATTTGGAGCCTTGGCTCAGACTGGGATCCATGTGTTTTTAATTATCCCACCGTATTAAAAAAACAAACAAACAAAAAACCCCAATTCTAATCAGCACCATGTCACTGCAGGGCCCACCTGGGTGGGCTACAGCCGCCTAGTCAACAGTGGCACCAGATTTCTGGCGCTTACTTCAGAAACTCCTACGGTTTTAGGCTTAGAACACACTCAGGTACACAGGTCTGAAGTTTAGCACACATTGTGTCTACTCACAGTGATGCACCCTCAGTGGGGAAGGTAGAGTGTTGAAGTAAAATGAATGAGTACTATCGTACCGGCTTCCATGGTCGGCGGTGCCAGGAGGTGGAGCCTGGGCAGGGCTGCAGGTTGCACTGCTCCATGTCGAGTGGCTTGTCCAGGATATCACAGTTGTAGTCGTTGAGCCTCTGTCCATTGGGTCGTTGACAAACCACCAAGCGAGTCCTCCGTCCTCCACCACACGTCTGGGTGCACTGAGGGGAACAGCAAACAGAAAACTATGGTCAGAGTTGAATCAACATGAGCTTTACAAGAGTTTAAACAGATGACTGACAAAAGGGATGAAACACAGAGGACAGAATGACCAATGACCCCACAGATAAGCTCAACCTCACCTCTCCCCAGACGCCGTAGTTCCACAGAGGACAGGGTCCAGAGTCGCAGCTCTTCGACTCAGCAGGCTTGACCCTCTCATCACAGTAGCTGTTGCTGCGCCCATCAGCATCCTGGCAGACCACCACTCGCCTCTGGAAGCCTCCTGCACAGGTACTGGAACACTGAGGAGTATACACAGAATGTGGTTGTTTTTACAGAATCATAGAAATGTCTAGAAACAATATTAATGATTTTATTTATTTGAGTTTTGTTATCTTATAACCAAACATCCATCTTTCCGTCCTTTCCTCATCTAACAGAACAGTGTGTCCACTGATAAAACTATCTGTATTTTCTCTGTTCAGAATTTGAAAAGATGTTTGAAACTTATTTATACCTGGTCAGTAACAGCCTGATGGAGCCTTGACCAGAGAGGTAGGTGCACTTTCTGCATCCAATTAAAATGACTCACCCCCATTGTCAATAGTATTGAGTGTATTCAGTGCTTTCAATGTGGAAATGATGATAGTACCAAGTGATTCTGAATAGCTGTATGAAGACCAATATTTGTGATGCCCCCTTCTTAGAGAAAGACGGCATGTTTTAATGGGTCGATCAGTGTAGGAGAGGATTCTATTATTGGAGATTCACATAGAGAAGTGGTCAAGGTGTGACCCATCACTACAAGACCCATAAAATGAAGACACAACAAAGAAAAAAGGAAAAGTATGTTCAAACTTTAGCTGGGCTAGAAACACACCATGTGAAATGGAGTGTGTATAAAAACGCATATATTAAAACAATCCTTCCTATGTCCACACAGGCAGATCTGTTGCAGACATGAAACAGCCAAACGAAATGGGTGAACTTACGTCTGACAAAAAAACTACTTAAAACGGTGCCAAAAACATTAAAGAGAACTCCAAACCATTCAGATATGTTTGGAGTTAAAAATGCTACCACAAGGTAACCTAGATTTTGTTTCTTGATTACACAGAGTGCTGAATGTCAATACACACACTGACACAACATATACGGTGTGTTTACACTTGGCAGTCTTCAGTATGCCTTCCAATCTGTCCCTTTGGTGCTGTTTGTGAAGTCTTTTACCATGTATGGCCTTCTGCCCTGGGAAACAAAAACATCTGCTACCTCACCCTCTGACTTAATGTGTTCACAAGAATGTGTTTACAGACAGACACACACAGGCCTTTTCAACAACATGTTATGTGTCTGGCCATACATGACCAATGGACTTTTTTGAGGGCTAATTGAGAAAAAAAAATCACCATGTAATTAATGTCACATATTCTGACAATCATTGTGTGATTGGTGACATGTTGAACATACTGCGCCCCACGGCCCGGTCCTCCACTGGTTGTCCGCTGAGGGCACGTTCCAACTGTTGTGCCCGGGATGACGTCCTGGGTCCTGAGGATACCCGTAGGGCTGGTCGTTGATCCGCTGACGGTTATAGAAAGAAGAGCAGGGTGCGGCACTACACTCCTGTTCTGTCACAGGCCTCTCATCGGGGTCACAGAAAGCCTGGTCCACTGGCTGGTGGTAGTTTGAGCAGACCACCTGTCTGGACGTCCTTCCTGCACCGCACGTCACTGAACACTGCAGCAGGGGAGAGACGAGCAAAGTGTCATAAACGGCAACCAATAACTGAAAAAAAATATCTAACCTTCTAGTCTTGTTTACTCTGTTTAAGTTTGCACTCCTGGCTGACTTCATTTGGCCTAATTCTCTTCTAATTCTCCCCTTTTCACATTTTATTTATTTCTCTAATGAGATTTTTAGGAGATCTTCCAAGTTTTAAACTGGCCCTTCATTTAAATGTGTTGTTCTCTTTGTGTGTTCCCATGTATTGTTTCACAGTGGGAAGCCCCGTGAGTCTGTAACTGAATCAGGAGTAGAAATCAACTTGATGTGACATAAATCTAATAATTGTAAGACTTTCTCCTCCGAGAGATTTTATTTGGGCTTTTGTATTTAATAGGATTTTGTTACACATGAACACAGGATTAAAAGATTATTGTAAATCACCAGCTTTAAAGTGAGATCATCAACAAGTTTTGGATGAAACATCAAAACTTTAATTGTTCAAGATCACAGGAGTTCCATGGGCTTGAAAAATGAACAGAACGATCACCACTGTGGAAAAACAGATGTATTGATTGGACACAGTTGGATGTTTTACTCACAGGGGACCACTCGCCGGCATGCCACTGGCCACATGGGCTGAAGCAGGGGGAGAACTCCGGTGGGCGGGGCAGATGTGTGCAGTATGATTCATCGGCTACTCCTCCCTGGGCATCTCTGCAGCTGACGTAACGCGCCCGCTTCCCCTTCCCACAGGACACTGAGCACTGCAGGACATGCAGAGATGACATTACACACTGGTTTCATGTGGTTAAATTAAAAAAATGCTTTTATTATGTGGTTTGATGCCACTGACTACATTGTACTCATACTGAACAACATTGTTAAGATGACATGGTGTATGTGTTTTTTCCCCCAGTGACAGCCAAAAAGATAATTGGAGCATACTTTATATTTTGTTTATATATTTGCAATGCATTAATGGATCTACCTGCACTAGACATATAATTATAAAATGACACAAGTAAGCTTTGTTTTATGATCCAGAGAGCTCTTTGAAAGGGGATTACAAAATCATAATGATGCACACTGTATATATTCACTGTGTTCCTGTGAGGTAAAAAGACTTGGAGGCACTTTTTGTGGTCTTGGATTTGCAAACAGAATGCAAAGGTTTAAGGATGATTAAAGCATTCATTTTCTTATCCAAGCTAAAAAAAAAAGCTGTCAAAAAACTGCATACAATAAGTGGCCTCAGAGACAGCACACAAATAATCACTAGTCTCCAGTGACTAGGTATTACGTGAAGACACTTTTCCTGTTCTTTCCAACAGCTTTAAGGGACACAGTGGATAAAAGTAGTTGCATATGAAGCAACAGAATAAAGACGTAAAAGGTTACAGTCCAAAAGGGTCTTTAACATCCTTTGCCATTCTAGCTTTTTAGCTTATTTCCCATCCAGGCTCTGTTGAAGAAGACTTGTGACTAGACCAAGATATTCTGAAGGTAATAAATGTAGTTCTTTTCTTATGATTCTATACTGTTGTCTTGTTAAAGGAGAGGATGTTTTGGCACTTATGAACATCTGGCACCATGCACTCACATTATATGGGATATCAGCCATTTCCTAGATTTATTTTTATGCTTTAATATATCAGGCCACACTTCTTCATGAAAATGATATATTGAGGCTCGGAGAGGAAAAAGTTTAGGATTTTTTCCTCCACTGCCAGTGTCCTGAAATAACTTCCTGATCAGGTTTCACCACTTTCTACTCTATAGGTGTGCTCCTGCAGTCTCAGGAGGACATCATAGTAAACATTTCGGAAGGGATGAATACCTAATGCAATCAAATGGCTCCAGCTCAAACAGGCATGGTAATATCCGTCTCATATCAATGACACTCTAAAGAGGACAGCAGTTCCGCTGCATAGGGAATGTATGCATGTTTATGTGTGCCTGTGAAGTGCGAGTGTGTGTGTTTGTGTGTGTGTGTGTGTGTGTGTAAGACCACACTGGCGCTGGGCTCCTTGACATGTGAGCACACACTGATTCTCAGACTGGCAGACGGAGTTCAATCTCAGAAACTGTAGACCCGTGTTTAGATGGAATCTGGTTTTGATTTGCCACAAGTAACAATGCAAAGTATCAGAGATGTGGTGGGGCCTCTTTGTGCAGAGACTGGAGCCTGCATGTGTATGCGTTTGTGTGAATGTGTAAACACAGAGGGGTAAAAGAGACAATGCCAAAAAGGATAATAACCTTGTTCTGTATGTACTGTCAGAAGGAATCCTGGGATATAGGATGAAGTCGAATATATCACTAATATTTGTAAACACACAGGAGACCTATCATTATGGGAGCAGGCTTTCCTTCTATTAAAAGCATAAAAAATACACACATATACAAACTGCTTCACGAAAATTCTCATTTATCATTCCTGGTCAAAACCGAGCAGATAATTTTCCCTCAAGCTGCACAGTTAGTGATTTGTTTAAAAAAAAACACTGATTTTGTATACTCCAGAGATTGCTATGTGGTTTGATAGAGCCCCTGAACCATAATTTGCTTCCTTACCGCAGTCCAGGAGCCATATCTCCACTGAGTCAAGAGCTGTGCGGAGTTGTCAGGACGAGGTGTGCTTTCTGGTGAAGGCGCCCACAGGCACGCTGGCTTCTCACAGTCCTGTAACAGGTAAACACAAAGTGAGGTGTTATGTCAAATGGATTTTCTTTCCAGGTTTCTCCCCCAAATCAGTCCATATCAAGTTAACCTTATTCCAATGCCTGACAGAGGTCACCTGTCTGGAGACATAAAGGTCACCAGTTCAACAAGATCTGCCTTCAGAGTCTATCAGTGTCTCAGAAACCTTTAAGGCCCCCTACACTCAAAAATGTTGTTTGGTCAATGTAACTTGTCTTGGATGTCTGACGTTCACTGTGCAAAATGATCTATGTTCAGTGTCTGACAAGTCTGAAAGGACTGTCTAAAAATTCTTGCGTTTAAAGTAGAAACAATTCCTTTGCTCCCCAGAAATATGAATTTATGTGAGCTGCATCAGTGTGATATGTGATATGAAAAGATGAGTCATGAGCTATTTTAATCAATATCAAAATGCAGACGCAGAGCTAATGAATGCAGAGTGTGCCCTTTCCCATGGTTGACTAAAGCAAGACATTAGTCTAGTTTTTAGTTATCAAGTATCTAGTGAACATCGTGGAAGCTTAAGTGCCAAATTTGTCCTTCTGATGTGGTGGAGGCCAAATCTGAGGAAAGAGGAAAGACAATACTGGACCCCACATACATGCCTCTATTGTGGTCAGACTCTCCAAAAAAACAGAAATTCTGACCACAAAGAGACTTACTGAAGTCAGAATAAACTCATCATTAATCTAAATGTGGCATGACTGCTTTCAGAACTTAAATTGATAAATGTTCTAATCAGTAGGTTGTCTAGGTTTCCTGACTTCAAATGATTCTGTAGGCAGCATTTACCAGTGCCAGTCAATTTTATTTTTTTCTCCTTTGATAAAACTTTGGAACCAGTAAGGGTTTACATGATTTTTTTTGTTCATGTGAGAAGTGTGTGTGTGTTTTTTTACCTGACTGTCTCTGGGTCTTGATGCAGCATTGCACTCTCTGTCGTCTACCGTGTCGCCGTAGTCCCCTGACACACACCTCACAGCTCTCATCTGGTAGCCATGGCCACAGGTCACCGCACACTGATAGACAAAATTACACACATACATACACAGAAACACAAAAAAGGGAGAGATGCCCAGTCAACCGCAAGCTATCTCAAACTCTATCTAAGTATGTCAAGGTGGATATCTTAGACGGGGCCTCAGTCAAGGTCCAGCTCAGCAGAGCCTAGTTAAGACCATCACATACACACACGACCCTTTACCCAATTCCTAACTCACATATGAGGCCATGAGCAGAGGAAGTGCCACGGGATAGGTTTATTTGAGCAGCAAATTATAATTACACAAGCAATAATGAGCCGATATGTTCCAGCTCTGTAAATACAGCTATCTGACTTCATACAAATAAGTGTGGGATTAGATCTTTATGTATAAATTGAATTATAAATGGTCAAAGACATCCATTCATCCACACATCATTCAATTTGTGCTTCACCCTGAGTTAAATCTAGACAGAAGAATAAGAAATTTAGAAAAGTAAATGGTGTGTGTTTGTGTGTGCGCACTGTGGGTCAAGTGTAGCCTGGCAGGATAAAATGGAAAAGTGAAAGTACCATGGACCATGGAAATGGCAGCTGGAGTCACAGAGAGCACACTCCTCTGTAACTGGCCTGAATATCAAGTTACCAACACACACAGACTAGAAATATACACTGTCACTCTACAGATAGCGCCTTGTCTTTGACTACACACACACATTTCTCGACAGCAACACATGAAACCCATTTGCTCAGTCAGACATTGCATCAAGTCACCTCCCCACAGTGTGTCTGTATCGCCTGTGTGTGTGTGACTCACCTCTCCCCAGACTCCAACCTGCCAAGATGCACATTCAGGCAGCTCACAGCTTCCTACAGTGGGTGGTTTACTAGATGAGTCACAGAAGTGCTCGCTCAGCTTTTCCTCACCAGCTCCTGTAGTGCAGGACACTTGTCGGTGCCTCATCCCTTTGCCACATGTCACCAGGCACTGGAGGAGACGGTGAAGCATTATGATTAAAAAGATGACTGAAAACTGTGTGTGAAGACATCATCCAGGTCACCTATATGCATTTAGAAAACTGACAACTTGGTATAGTTTCACGAAGACATCTCAGCACTACCCTTGGCTGACTACAGCAGAACTGATGAAAGGGTTTTTATTTCTTTATGATGTAATTTATCAGACACCCCTCTTTTATTTGGACAGGACAACCACATTTCTAATGCTCTGGCTACACTGAACATGAAACATCGTCATAAAAAAAAACTAAATATAAACTTCATAAAGGATTTATGGCAGAACATTTATACCACTTGGCTAGCAGAAGACCTACTGTATAACTGCATTATGTGTACTAGATCACACTTTCCTTCATTGTTTAGTGCTATCAGCAGTTTGGCTTGGACGGGAGGATGTTACTGTTCTGAGTGTGTAGGTGTGTGTCATTGCCCCACCTCACTCCACTCGCTGACACTCCACTTCGGACAGGGCTGGTCATTGCAGGTCTCAGTAACCACTCTCTGGTGTTCATTGCATTCCCGGTCCACCAGCTGCCGGCCCAGATTGTTCATACAGTAAGACTCTCTGCTACGGCTTCCACGTCCACATGTCTTCGAGCACTGTCATGTACAATTACACAAAAATGCCTTAAACCCCTATAGTGTGTTTGCCTTGTATATAAAATGAGATGTGTCCGCTGAGTGTACCTGGGACCAGGCGCTGTACTGCCAGCTCTTCAGCAGACAGTCCCCATGACAGGGCTCTCTGGTCTGAGGTTTGGCGATGTTTGCACATGCGTTAGCCTCCATCCTCTCACTCTGTCTCTTCATCTGACTGTACCTCATACACTGAACATCCAGGCTACGATAACCTGGGCCACATTTAGCTGAGCATTCACTCTTTCCAGCAACATGCCACCTGTGTCAGAAGAGAATTGATAGTTAGTGAGTACTTTGGTAGTTGTGAGCGTATGCGAGTGCGGGAATCCGCACCTGACTTCACAGTCGGTGTTGCAGGGCTCAGTAACAGCAACCGGACGAGGTAAATGTTCACAGCGTTGGTCCGATACCTCAAGGTGATCGCTCTTACGTATGCACACCACTTTCCGTCTGCGCTCACCTATGAACGCAAAATTGAAAAAAACGTGAGGTTTGAATCAGGCAACATCTGGCAGACACCTCACTTGTCAGAATATCACATTTCTTCACCTTTAACCGGTCTGACCAGCTTTCTGACATTCAATCCTTCATCATACAGCCTTAGGGGTCCATGTTGGTCTCAGACCTAACAAACATTTCTTAACCAGATCCCATGGTGCACTCTGACCTGCTGGGAGCCTGAATAGCTTGCTTCCAAAAGGGAAATTTGAGGGGCTTAGTTGGGTTAAGGAACAGGCTAAGGTGAAGGTGTCGAGCAACGTGATTAGGTAGGGTCAGACTGGGGTTACCAGGAGAGGGATTTATGAACAGACAGGATGAGGGAGTAAGGTTTTAAATCTATAGGTGTGTGTAATGGATGCAAGAGAAAAGCTGATCTTAATGTGCACTGACACTTAAATCCATGTTTTAAGAGTCCATGTAATAAGAGCTGTAAGATGCATAATAGATCCTATAAATTTCACACTTAAACAGACTTTTGGGTGGTGAGTTTTTATACCTTTAAAGTTATAGAGTTATAGAGTTGACACAACTCTATAGCAATAAATATTTCTTCACACTTCGCAATGTGAAATAAAATAACTAAATAAAATGCAAACATTTCATTAATAAATAGTGACTGCCAAAAGCTCTCATATTTTTGTTGTAAAACTTTTTAACATGATCATATTCTGTGGACATTTGGAAGCCAAGTGGAGGTCTTACCCTGACAGATGTGGTTGCACTCGAGCCAGGAGCCCGAGGGATCCCACAAAAACTCCTCCCTGTATTCCTCTATGGGTATGTTGAAAGAGTACCGCACATCTGGATTGTAGAGGTTCCCCACACACAAGACCTGTGGAAACAGTGGTTACATACAACACTATTGGACAGAGAGGAATTACGCTCTCAGTGTCAGTACATGGAAAGGAAAGGAAAGACCAAAGGGAGCATCCTCTTAACACCTGTAAAATGAGCTCCTCCTCGATGCGGTCGGTGCAGTTGATGCGCTCGACTTTAGTGTCTGAGCCGCTGTAGTCGATGACGGTTCCCTTGAAGTTGATTTCCCTTTTGAACATGGCCACCACAAAGTTCCCATTCAGGAGGGAGTTGGACTGGCTATCAGATAATGCTGGAAAAAGAAACAGACAGGTAAGAACGATATTTTAGCACCAAGGAAACGATTCCGATTAAGAGAAGGAATGTAAATGCAAAAGATGGAACTTTGGTAAACAGTCTTTGAGTTGCCATGCTATTGTTCTGCAAGGCCCCAGCTGCAGGGGAGGTGCAGTACGTTGAAACACTCATGGCCCTAAATTGTAGTTATTTGGAGTTATTTGGACTGCGTGACTGCTCTGCAACTGACTCTGCAAACAAAAGGATCTCCACTGAGTGCAAATACAAACAAATACATAAACATAAAACCCACAATGATCACCAACCACCTCTTTCTCTGGCTTTCAACACTAAACTTCAAAGTACCATCCACCTAATTACAATCTGTGAGTGCATGCCAGAATGATGTATGTGATTAAGTCTCCAGATAGAATGTTGTTTACACTCAAGTCTGTGTATTGTTGATTGCTAGCTAGTCAATGACAAAGACCTACAGATTCCGGCTGTCATCAATGACACTCGAAAAGAAGAAAGAA
>JAVQJX010162991.1:0-11927 GCA_036025115.1 Ambassis agassizii
GGAAAAATACTATACATATTATAGTATTATATACTATTGATTGGTGGAAAAGACAACAACATTTGACTGGCTAATTCTGCAAGTTAGCACGTCTGTGGTATCAAATAAATACAAACTGCTAATTTTGAGTTTCAAGTAATGTTCATATAAACATCTGCCTGCTATTGTAAATTGGCTGATTCTCCTACAAGTTCAGATGGCAATCATTAAGGATGAGTCGCAAAAATTTGATCCGTTTGTCTTCCATTTATCAGGTCAAAAGGGCAGCAGTCTAAGCAAGGAAACCCAGATCCTCTTCTCCCTAGCCTCATTCCTACAGCTGTTGTGGGAAGATGCTGAGGAGTTCCCAGGCCCAGGGCCTCCTTCTGGTGGGACAAGCCAAGAACATTTCACTGCTGAGGCATGCAGGGGGCATCCTCATCACGTGTCCTCAGCTGGCTCCTCTCAGTGAGGATGAGGATCTTCTCAATCCTCTGTACAATGGGATCCATTGTACACAGTGTTGGCGAAGCACTGTTTTCTGCCCTTGTGACATTTGACAGTCATTTGATTGTCATTCACTGTGGCCTCTCTAAACTACAACCAGACTCCTGACGCCCTTTACCAGCTTCAAGGACAACAAGTGAGACAACACACAACCATCTGAGAGACAGAGTAATTGATCTAAACTTTGTAATCGTAGCAGACTAAACTTAAGCTACGCTCCTTGTTAGCTTAATCCAGTGTGACACTGCTTTCGGCGTGGTGTAAACTCTGCTTTACAAGCACACCAGAAATCACACTGGAATGCCACAAAGAGTGAGTTCAAAACCTCTCTCAGGCCTCCACACTGTTGAAACTGTGGCAGCTTTTACAGGTTTAAACTTAAACTGAGGAACAAATGCGGTGATGACAGCTGTGTCGATTCACACACTGGAACAGGCCTGAAGGCTGTGGATCTGTTTGACATCTTTGATGAGAAGAATGTGCTGAGAGCAAATTTACCAAAAGTCTATTTGACAGGACAGGACAGGACAAGACAGGAAACGCCTCCATGAAGACGGTACATGCCTGGGGTGGGAATCGAGAACCAGTTCCTTCGGACCGATTCCATCGACCAATTCCATCGGAATTGTACACCAACATTATCAATTCTTCTTAACAATTCTATCATTTCCCTGCAAAACGTTTTCCGGTTTTCCTGAAATTTTGCGTCACAACTGCTCCCACCACTTGGACCTTCCACCATGAAAATATTTTTCTTTTTCTTTTCAAATACTTTATTCATCCCCAAGGGGAAATGACAATTTTTCACTCCTATATTGTCATGCATACACACATACATCACACCCATGCACATGCATAGAGGACAGGAGGAGTGGGGGCGGCGCCACAGGCAGCCATTGCCCCGAGCAGGTTGGGGGTTCGGTGCCTTGCGCAAGGGCACCTTGGCAGTATCCCAGGAGGTGAACTGACACCTCTCCAGCTATCAATCCACCTTCATGTGTCTTGGTCCAGGGCTGGGCACGAACCACTGGCTCTCCGCTTCCCAGCCCAATCCACTACGGACTGAGTTACTGCTGCGTATATGTCTACGCTACAATGGCATTTTATTTTTTATGCCTTCAGCCTGGTTTATACTTCTCCACCACACCACAAGGTTGTGTCACGGAGAGGAGAAAGAGCAAGCAGCATACACAGTTTAAAGCTAAGCTACACCACATCTGTACAGGTGTTCTTCATGTACATGTTCAGTCTCAGGCATACCTCATTTGGGGGAAAAGAATAAAAAGATTGTTTTTGGTGCAGAAGACTGTAGAACTCTTCTTCTTCTTCCGTTCAATGAACTACAGGAATCGATAAGAGAATTGATAAGGAATTGGATTGAGAGTCAGAATCAACAATGGCAGAGATACTGATAAAAACTTATCAATTCCCACCCCTAGTAAACACCCCTCTTTCTGTACCAAACTGCTACACTTTTGCATTCTTTTTCCATTTAATTGTCATGTGTGCATAAAGCTTTTCAACCTTCAGGGACACATGTGCACATGTATGGGCTGCTTGTGAGGTCTACCTCCGAGGTCAAACTATCCACTCTTCTGCCTAACTCTCTGAATGCATTCCTTTTCCTCTCCTTAAACTGCATAATTACCTTTATCTAGCTTCAGAGAGTCCCTCTGTTTTGCCTTAAAGGTTTTATAAATGCTGCATGTCTGACTGCCAACTGGCAAACCCTAACCTCTGGATGGTACGCATGAACTGCGCTGGTAAACTAATCCGCAATAAAAGTCAAGCAGAAAATGTTAATATACAAATCAAACATACCCATAAAATTAAAACTCACAGTTTAGAAGTCACAACAGAAACAATGTTCATGTGCTTTTAAAAATATAAACTTGGATAAAATTACATTAGATTTTAATTTTGTTTTATTATCTGACTACAGAGTGCATAAGTCACTGCTTACTAAACAGGGAATACAGATTGAATTTTACAGATTTAAATAATGGTCGTTTTAATATAACAGCATTTGTTTTGAAGGTTTCCCATGGATATATTGCTTCCTTCTGTAAACTGTAACAGCTGACAATAAAGTTGATTTATCATTCTGCTGAAATAATGGAAAATCCATTTTAATGGTCAGAGAAATCATCTACCTTAGTGGCTATTTTTTAAAGTTTAAAGACCCATTGATTTAGTGACTCCAGCTGCTTCATCCTCTCAGTTAAACAGTCCTATTTTTATTCCAAATAAATAAATAAATAAAATAGAGATTACGCTTAACAGCACCTGTTCACTGTTTCGTCAGGGTCCTTAAATATTAATGTAGCCAAACTGTGGTTCAAACTGGCCCCTCAGCCTGTCTCTGGCCCTCCAGCAGAGGGATTATTAGGGTGCAGGTGCAGAGATACGACCAGGCTTTTGTCCTCAGGACATCCCCTGGAGCTTGATCTCTTCCTCTCTAAATAATAGAAGCAAACAGACCTCCAGGAAACTCAAGTCAAATAATGGCAAAGTTTAGTTTTGTACAAAAACATCCTGTCTCTCTTTCCACCTAAATCTTTCTTATTTAAATATGTAATATATATATTAACAATTTAACAAGTCAAAAGTGAATTTACAGGTTTTACCCCAGGTTAATAACAGTTCATCTATAACTGTATGACAGCTTTAACCCTGATGGATTCAGAATATTTGGAGTGTCACTGTGTGTCACCTGTGGGACATATTGGGGTTTGACCATGAATTAATCACGACGTAAACGTCAGCTTAGAAACTTTGTGTTGGCAAATTGTTCACTTGTTACGTTATCATTTAATTTATGACTTATGATTAATGTTGCAAACACAAGAGGATTGTGGGACATGTGACTCAGAAGAAGCAGATAAATACATGTTTCTCTGGGAAAGGCCAACCGTCATGGATGTATTCCGGTGTCACCAGAAAACCCCAGAGGTCCGGGTTCGAGTCCAACTTGTTGCTTGGACCTTAGTTTGGCTTTCCAGCAGTTCATTTTTAAGTTTCTTTTTGTGCAGTTACGTTTTTACTTACGCTTTTGTCTGATAAACTGCTGCTGATTTTCACATAAAATCAACTGGTTGAGGGAGGGTGTTGTTAAACGGGTGAATTCAGGCACATTTTATAAAGAAAACTGCTCACTTTTTCAGACACAGTCGGGGGAAGTGTCCGCCCTCATGACCACGTAGAGGTGTGTCTAGAAAACGCTGACTGCTCACGTTTTCAAAGCCGAAAAAATCGACCTCCCTTGTCCCTTTTCTGGTGCTGATGGGCTAAATACTGGGTACAATATGGTGGTTCATGCTAATGGGACATGTGGACATGTCACTTGACATTAGGCTATGTTTACGTAAATGATTTTATTGCGGAATCTGAAAAATAGCAGCAACTGGTCTCTCCAGAAACATTTAATTTGGGTCATGATCATGATTATTGGAATCAATTATTTCAGAGTGAGTCGTTCCAACGAAAACTATTCACATATGATATTTACTTTTATGAGAAAGAAGGCGTCCTGTTTTGAATTGTGATTTTAAGACCTTTTCAATATTTTTATTGGGACTCGTGTTTTGATCCTTTTTTCAGGAACTGTGCTGTTGCTTTTTATGATTTTTATTCTAGTGTGAGAGACACTGCAGCATCATTCCATACAGCACTGTATGCAAATCTTTTCTAGACAAGTTTGATTGTGTTTTTTATGACACTGGAACACCTATGACGTGTCTCTATGCTGTATATAATGATGGAAGATGTGGCTCTGCTTCCACCCATTATGAAGCTGCTTTGTTGCAGTTGTTCAAGCTAATTTTTCACCACTTCCTTGTTTTTCATTTAAGGAAAATTCAAGTTCTTTGTTGTGTCGCATCCACTAACATGGAGGAAGTGTGATATGACCTAAACTGTAGCCAGCCACCAGGGGTTTTGACTTCACTTTTGGGGAGCCGTCATTGTGGTTTTACTAAACCTGGGACTGATGTTTGGGCAGGATTGGAAGAATTCTGAGCAGTGGTGTCGGGTGGTGCTGGATCCAGTGAGACGGACGAGGCAGGAGGTCTGGAGCCAAACCGAGGTGAACCACAGGCACAGAGAAACAAGTATAAATCAAAAGACTGGCGGAAATATTAATATGAAAAAAACTGGAAACACATGACTGAGTCCATGATCTGACAAAATGGAAGCGGCATGCCGGGCTGAGTATTTATAGAGGTCTTCAGAAGGTGAGGCTCTGCTCTGACTCCAGCACACCTATGCACACACGGGTTTAAGTTGCAACAAGTTTGGCTAGCACTGGCTGACACCTTAAAAAATAAAACCTGGTGAAGATGCAGTCAGCTGTCAGAACAGAGTAATCCTTTATCTGTGTAGACAGATACTGTTCAATCCTTATCATGTTGCACCCTACAGAGCCACATGTGGATCCAATATTGATATCCTAAGTGATACTCTTTAAGCCTTCACTCATTTGGTGAGCATTTTTCTTCAGGATTTTATGGGTAAATGCTTATTCAATCAGTTTTATATTAAAAATTGAAAAAGGTTTTTACTTGCTGGAGAAAAGAAAAGAAAGTACAGCGCATCATAGAAGCTGTAAGTGTGTCACCTTGTTGTGACAAAAAATGAGCGACATTTATGCTGATCTGCAGACACATTGAGAAACAATTTACACAGGCTGGAAGTGAACTGCTGCAGAATGTGGAGCACCTTTTTTAGTTTGAATATTATTGGTTGGAGTAAATTTTATTTCAATTTTGTAAAATGTCTGGTATTTTCTCATGTTTTTATTTGCATTTGTGTTTTATACTACACAAAGACATGCCTGTGGTCTCGCCTTGTAACGAAGATTGAGCTTAGAGGTGAGGGCCTTTATACTGCAGTGACCAATGAGCCGGTCCGTTGTCACCGTGTATATCGACCAGGCCTGCCTCCCTCCTCCACTCCACCGTGGATAATGTCACAATAGTGGCGATTGCAGAGTGGATCCTAAAATATGTTGTGTGAGCACAAACCAGCTTGCCGACTGAGGACTTCCCATTGCGTTGCATGCACCACCTACCACTCCAAACTTTTTTACATGGACTTTTAAGGCTCTATTGACCCCATAATGGGATGATGTTAGGCAATAGGATTATATGTTCTGTTAGTACAAATATAACTATTCCTTTTCATGAGGATGTGTTGAATGAGCCCACAGAGACAGGAGTAAGAAAATACCAAATAACAGTGGCACCCTCATAACATGGTTTTAATACGGCATAATTTGACTTCAGTGCAAATTGTTGGTGTTTGGCGCTAAAGACATGCTAAGCCAAGCTGCTTTCCCATATGGTTCTGTGTATATCCAGCATGTAGAGCCTCTGATAACACAACCTGCCTTGTACTACTGCTTTTCTTGGACTATTTTCAATGTCTGGCTGTGCCGTGAGTAAAATGGCGCCCTCTGTAGGTTGTAGTTAAAAGGTCAGGTCGAGTTGCATCCTTTAATTAAATAAACACTGATGAATGTCACCGCAGAGGGTGCTCATTAACAGCACTTAAAGTTACACCTGTAAAGAAATTCCTTCAGTTTACGAGCTTTAGCTTTGTAGTTCCGTTAGTGATGCTAACTGCTACATGTTAATTAGTAAACACAAAGATTATATTACACAAGACACTAAAGAACTTTCTCTGGAGCAACAACAGACAGTCTGTGTTTTTCTGTTGTTGCTCCGGAGGTTTCACTGAAGGCTTCTCACCCGCTGTGACTGTGTCTATTTATTGGCTATAGGGTATTTATTTTAAATGTGCCTGCTGCTGTTTTATTGCCTGCTGTCTACACAGACTAAAGGCACAGTCGGCAGGGAGTCTGTTGGGGCTCTGAATGAATCCCGAATTCTGACTTGTCTTCCATAGTGGACGCAGCTGTTCCTTCGTGTGTGATTTGTGGTTGTGTGCAACATGTGAAACAAAAGATACAAAACTCAGCTGTTTGACTGCAATGCACAAAGACACGTTTGTATTATTTTATCCACATGGAGTGTAAAAGAAAAAAAAATACAACTAACTTTAAACGCTGATGTCTTTTTTTGGTGAAGGTTGATAAAATATACAGAGAAGTATCCGCTTCATTAAAAAGGTAAAATGACACCAGCAGCGCCCTCCTTTGCATGTTACTGTGACGGATCGTCTCATAAACCTCAGAACTGGCGTCCCCAGTGGTTTACATGGACTATGCACACCTTTATGTTAACTGTATCCTGGCTTCTGTTGTTTAAATGGGTCAGACAAGCCTTCATGTTGGTCACATTGCACCCTCGTAATTTTTACACTGTCATGGAGGCAAACCTGACTCAAAGCTGCACCTATGAAACTGCCTCCACCTATGAATCTCTGTAACTGTGTATATGTGTAAATACACTGACCACATCTTGGTTCTAAACAAAAAAAACATTTGGAAGCACATACTAAACATGGCTAAAAATTAGTTGTTTATCTGTTTATATATTTTTTAATTTTGTGATATAAAAAAGAAAAATTGGACACATTGGATTTTGATTCCATGTGTTTGTTAGTTATATTTTTGCAACATTTGGCCGACGTAGCAACTTGATATCAAGCCTATCCTTACCAGGAACATAAAATGAATGTTTTAGTTAATAAATCTAGCGCCCTCTATAGTCATATGTCAAAAATATTGGTTGTCACTTAATTAAAATGGCAGAGAAGTTTGTTTCAGTGGAATTAACACTGTAAAAAAACTTCAGAGTATCTGTTATTTGAGGAGATGGTGCCAATTAAAAAAGTGCGTCCATGATAGTGCTGTCAGCACTTCAGCAACAGGTTTATCAACCTCACTGACTGAATGCTTTCCCTGGTCCACAAACCTTATATAAACATTAAAAAAATTGATATAGTCTAATCAATCCGTGGATCAATAGTAAATCAGTTTGTGCAGACAGTGTCCCTGCGCCTTGTTGGCCTTTGGGTAAAAATAATTCAGAAATTGAAAGTGTTTCAGTTGCGTTGGTAACAGTTTCATGTGATTCAGTGAGTCAGACTGTTGGGCACCAAGTCTATTCACTGACATTCCAAAGACTCCAGCGCATTGAGAGAGAGAGAGAAAAACCACATAGTCAGGGAAAGTTGAAATCCTCAAGTGCTGACCTACATGAGGTCGTACTCACAATGTGACCCAGGAGGTCATGTTAGCATGAAAAATCACACCGTTATCTGTCATCGCACAGGAGAGGATGAAAAAGAGTGGAGGAGGGTGGCAGGCCTGGTCGACTCTGTCCAAAAAATATGTTAATTAACATATTTTAGGGGCTTAGAGTGTGGAATTATGGCTGTTATAAATAAAGTGCCTTTCAGACTGAAGCCATCTTTAGTGAAGTCTTTACAAATATGAGACATTTACACACTCCTGAGGGTATGTCCATAAAACAAAGACAGGAAAATGGCTTTTTCCTTCTTGCACTCATTCAGGAACAATGCATGCATGCACAAATACTGTGTATACTATATGTTCATTTAATAACACACATACAAATTTAAAAGCACTAAATGGAACTGGAGGTGGGGGGAAAAAAAGTCATTTTAGCAGTTGATGAACGTTTGCAGGTGAGAAAAAATAAGATATTTTAATATGCAGTGTGGCCTCTAGGCACTTCTCAGTATTTCCTGAGGAATACTAATTTGCAACATAATTAATTACTTGATGCTTGCACGCACAATCCTCCTTTAAGTAAGAACAACTTCCAAAACCATATTCAGATACTTGAAAAGCACTCAGAGAGCGCAGACCTTCACCAAACACCTCAGTTTCGCTGTTTTGTAATTATCTACAATGAGATATTGAGCAACATTGTATCATCTGTTCCTGATAACATTCCTGAAATTTCCAACAAGATCCGTCCATAACTTCTTGAGTTATATTGCTAACGGACAAACAAACAAACAGATAAACTCCAGCAAAAACACCTCCTTGGCAGTTTATCACAGTTTTAATATAGAACCAAATATTCTGCATCAACACATTAAAGTTCCCTTTGAGGCCCTTTTGGATTGAAAGTGCAGGATTATTGTGCAGGTGTGCGCTCTCTTGTCTCACACAGCAGGCTCAGAGATGCTTGTCTTTGCATTGTGGTGTGAAGTTTACCACCTGGGGTCAGATGGGGCCGAGCACCCAGGTGGCAAACTGGACTTTACGGAGGACGAGGTGAGGAGTCACATTTACTTAGAGACTTAAAAGTTCCTTTGGTTGGCAGGACTCTCTGACACTTGAATGATGTATTGTCTGCCGTTCCAAATTAAGCTTATCTGCCTTGTTTGCTGTGCGCCTCATCAATGAGTTACAAGTGTACAGGGGTCAAAGGTAGCAGGCCGAGTAAATAAACAGAGCAGCCTTTTTACTGAACAGACAGGAGTGTGTGCTGTTTGAGGGTTGCTGGGAGACTGGATTCAGGTGCTGCAGTTGGCACCCTGCTAACTGCTTTTAGTTTGATCCTCCAGCACCTGGGGGCTGTTTCTGTCTCTGGCTTGAATCAGTAGCACTCCGTCAACTAAAAATGTATAAAGTTCACATTAAAGAAAGACTCCAAAGCATACAAAACGAAGAACAAAATCAAAAAAGGAGTTCTCTGGAGTGGATGATGTCTGTTTTTATGACAAATCAAACTGCAAAAAGGCAAAAAGGAAACTTAACAGAGAGCAAAAACAAAATAGCGTTTGGTCTGGGGGAGTCAAACCTTGCACTTAGTGTAATTAGATGAGAAATGAGAAAATTACAAGCCACATCTACATGCAGTGTTCGTATGTAACTAATGTAAGAAATATGCATAAAATGTTGATTTCCTAACTGTTGGACAGAGTGTCTGCCTCCTGAACGCTATCCCTTTCTATTTTTAAAGATTCTGGAAACCACAAATAAATATGCATTCTATGAAATGTCAAATAAGGAATCCATCAGGCAGTAATTGAAGTCGCACAAAAGTGCCATTTGTAAGGTTAAATGAAGGATTTCCCCAGAAATGTGAATGGCTTGGTAGCTCAAAGAAAACCTCATGAAACGAGGTGAAGTTCCTGTAAAGTGATCCATTTCATATGTCATGTGACATTTAGTTTCGAGTAAATCAACATTTCACAAACGTTTGGCAGAAAAGAGCCACACAGCGCGCGTATGTGTGACAGCCAGAAGCCCTGAGGCACATCACACTGCACCAAAGACACATTTTGACTGTCAACTTGACAGTTACACTCTGCTCCAGCCGAGCCGACTGATCAGCCCTGAGTGTTGAAAAGTTCTCACTGCGTTTTCCTCTGATGCTTCTTTCCCACGTTGTTGCACAGCTCTATAAGTCATACTCATACCACAGTGATTTCTTATCATAGCACCTGCAGATTTTTGTGTTTACTCCCTAAACCAAAATTACAAAAAAATAAGTCTTGAGACCTTGCCTAAGCTTAAAGCAACTGCAGCATTACAAGCAATAGAAACAATAAGAATACATGCTGCTCAGTGTTTACCAGACACTATGAAGGACAAAAAAAAATGAAATCAAATTTAATCAAATGGATTGTTAATGTCTACAAAACAGGAGAGGAATATACATGTTTATCAAAGTGCTTCAAGTTTGAAGAACTGCTGTGAGAGGTTCAAAGAAGTTCAAACAGAAGTTCAAAGAGAGTCAAACAGGACAAGACTAGCAGAGGTAAAAAGAGAAATATTTGGAAGAAAACTAGGGAAAGGACTACCAGACCAAGAAAAACTTGCTGACAACAAGAACACACAAGACATGCGTTATTTGATCAGATGAATCCAAACTGGAGCCGTTTGTTGTCTTCATGTGGAGACAGAAAGAAGAGGTGTCTAACCCAAAGAACATGGTTCATACAGTCAGATACAGTGGTGGGAGTGTAATGCTGTGGGGATGCTTCAGTGGGTCTGAATCCTAAAAAAAGAATTGAATCTTTTATTTTCACACACATGCATGGTGAAGAGGAGGGAGTGGGGGCTGACGCTGCAAGCTGTCCTGCCCTGAACAGTTTGGGGGTTCTGTGCCTTGCTCAAGGACACCTCAGCAGTATCCAGATACATGGGGTCCACCAGTTGCCAACCCAAGCCCCTATGGACTGAGCTACTGCCGTCCCAAATTTGAACATTTGAAAGAAAAGCTAAAGCAGTCTGCAGGAAAAGTGGCTCTGGGTCATGGTTTTCTCTTCAAACATGAAGCAGACATCTCTTCTAGTGAAGAACGACCTCCAGGAGAGCAAACAGACGGACTGACCTGCACACAGACCGGATTGAAAATCTGTGGAGTGCACTAAAGACCAGAATCTACCAGGACACCATCAGATCTGGAGCAGGTTGAGAGATTTCTGAACCATAATCCTCTGCACATAACATGTCATACAACTGAACTCTACAGAGACAGTTCAGTTGTTCACATAGATCTTGTACATTGGATTTAAATTTGAGATGGAAACACTGTACACAAAGACACACAGCAGAGTAAAATCCATTTGTTTTAAGTTATTTTATTTATTAACCTACACCCCCATTCTCCCCTCACCACCACCACCACTGGCTATTGCATAAAAAAATCTTACAAAATAAAGATCATTCACTCAACAAATTTTTGCAAAAGTGGGTTCTCCCTTGACCAAAGCTGTACCTGTTCTTGGGGCAGGTTGTACAGGTTTAACAGTTTAACACCGACTGTTTTTCATTTTAAAATGACATTCTGACCATTAACGGAAAGCATACTGCTACTGGTAAACAAGTACATGTACAGCGACTGCAGTGCATATTTTAATAAAAAAAGAAATAAATAACACTGGATACAGTACCCTGCATATATATATGTACACTGATGTTCGGGGGGAAAACAATGTCAATGCATAGGAAGACTCCTCTGTACCATAACAGAACTGCTGTATTCCCACTCTAAAGAACTGCACTGTGCACTGTGAAGAAAAAAAACAAAAAGATCATGGGAGCTGTGAAGACATCAGCTTCCAAGGAAAAATACAGTTCTGCTTAATTTGCTTTAAACAACCGTGGTGAATTGAACACTGCTGACCTGCATCACAGCTACAATCACAGGGCTGCTCATGTAGTGTGGAGGGTTATTTTTCTCTATGAGTGGTTTATTTTGAGGCAGATATAATCCTGCCTTGAGGAAATCTGGGGAACGTGTCATTTCCTTTAATTGTCCATGATACAATCATTCTGTTTTTCAAAACAATAAGTCAGGAGTGAGTCACATCTTAAGAGGAACAAAACAAGAATCCAGTGATAAACAATGACTACACAAGGAAAAAGAAAACAAAAGTAACTACTGCAGATATGTGAAATCACATTCAGATGAAGCTCTCTCTCACACACACACACACACACACACACACACACACACACACACACACACACACACACACACACAAACACAAAC
>JAVQJX010163010.1:0-11129 GCA_036025115.1 Ambassis agassizii
TTTTTTTTTTTGTTACGGATCCCCCCCCCCCCCCCCTTCTCTGCCAACTCTAATTACAGTAAAGTGGTGTAAAGCCTGCATTGCCTCCTTTCAGCTCATTCGCTCTAATGGCAGTCTGGCTGCTTTGGACGTGTTGGAGCTGGTCCCTGCAGTCTGCTGCTTAGTCTGCACACATCATGTTTTGGATTATATTCTAATAACTTATTGGCTCCTTATGAATAAATGATGAATAAAGGAGACCTTTTAACCCTGCGTCAATGATGAAGACTCTATAGACTTTACCTTTTAATTTAATTTTATAGGTGTCCTTTCATGTCGCCTGTTGTTTTATTAAACTCATTAAACGATATGTTTCCTGTAGACATCGATGAGTGCCGCATCTCTCCGGACCTCTGTGGACAGGGCAGGTGCGTCAACACGCCGGGGGATTTTGAGTGCGAGTGCTTTGAAGGCTACGAGAGCGGTTTTATGATGATGAAGAACTGCATGGGTGAGTAATGAAGCCCTACACATAAAAAGATGCTTCCATTTATGTCTGACCAGCCGTATGCTTTCATATGAAATCATTTAGTCTGTAAGGACACGAGTGTGAAACCTGATCTCCTTAACAACTCTCTCACACACCCTATTAAAGAGCCAGTATCTGAGAGTAGAGGACTGTGCAGAGCCAATAAAGCTCTCCAAATATGGGGAAGGTCTGCCACACAATCCCAGACCCGGATCACAACCCAGCCATCTCCTCTGTGCTCCCTTTTGAGCCATAAGCTCTGGATGAGGTGCTTTGGGTGACATGCCAGACCTGAAACTCACTGTTTGGAGCGAATGATGTAATCTGAATTTTTCAGTGTGTGTGTGTGTGTGTGTGTGTGTGTGTGTGTGAGAGAGAGAAAAGAATAAACGGACTTTATTTAAACCCCTGTAGAGTGGTGAAAGGGCCCAGTTTGGCACAAATGCCTTTGCAATCACTTCACAAAACGGGTCCATGAGATCTTAAAGACAATTATTCTTTATTACGTACCCTATTTGACCCGAGTGTGAGGGACTCACACACAATCTGCTGCCTAACAAAATGACTTTTATATGCTGCTACGAGCTCTAATGTTCTCCCATCTGTGAAAGAAGTTAATGCTCTATTTCTGCCTTTCACAGTGTTCAGTGTTTGATTAAAGTCTACAGACACATTATTCACCTAAAATTCATTGTCCACACAAGTAAAAAGAGAAATCTGGAAATAATTTGGCCGCTGTCTGATTTACTAAACACTTTTTTGATACGTTCAGACTTTTTTCTTCTGTGCCAGCCGTTAAAGAGACTGACCTCCAGTCCTTTAAAACAATCAGGTCGTTGGGTTTCACTGAAAATAGCTGAGACGTGAAACAAATGTTTGCACACATGAGCCCGAGTGTGACAGAAAATTGTGTGTGTGTTAGATATCGACGAGTGTGAGAGAAACCCCCTGCTGTGCCGTGGAGGAGAGTGTGTAAACACAGAGGGCAGCTTCCAGTGTGTGTGTCCCGACGGACACGAGATCGCCCCCGATGGGTCGGCATGTTTAGGTGAGTGAGTTCCTGTTCTTCTTCTTCTTTCTTTTTTTTTATCCTCCCTTCATCTGTGTGGCAGTGTGGACTTTCTGCTCCAGGGAATGAAAAGAATAAGAGTTCTCTTCTAAGTTGTCTTAGAGGAAGCCTGTTTGAGTGGGAAGTATAAGGTTTGATAGATGGAGCTGGAGTTAAAATTGTGTCTTTTTGTTTTGTGTTTTTATTGTGTGTGTAGGATTTTGCTTAATAAAACTTTTTATTTTGAAACTTCCGTAGAGGCCGGCCTTTTCTGTGTCTAGTTTTCATTGGATAATTGACAAGAATCGGCCATCTTGTTGTGTATAAATAGACTTGTTCTTTGCTTGTTTTGTAAAATGTTCTGATGAAAGCTCAGTGCTGAAACATGTGGGCTGAATAATGAGTAGAAAGTTTATTTTTAAGTTTGTTTTTTTCACATTTTCCCACAGACAAGAGAAGAATCAGATTTTTTTTTCTGTTGCTTCGTAGCTCAGCTGTGTTTGAGCTGATTATGCATTATTAACAGGGGATCACTGATGACCTAAAGCAGAGGATGAAGTCCATGACATAATGCTTAATCGCTGCTCTTCAGCTATTTATTTTCATACGTTTAAAAAACAATGAAAGCATTACAGAAGACTGCCCGCCTCATCCCTCCTGAGGACTGTCTTATTATGTCTCATTTTTAAGTAATAGAGATAATAAACTTTAGTTAAGACCGATCCTCTCTCCCCATTAAATCACCATTTTTAACTGGTCTAAAGAGATTTTTTGTGTGTTTTTTTAACATCAGGTTTTGTTTAAATCCTGACAGAAAATGTCAAATGTTGGTGATGTACATTTGATGTTGGTTAAAGGTCTAAGGTATTTTTCACCAAGAGTCAAGAATGTAAACATAAATTAGGACAGAAATTCACACAAAGTTTTCCTGTTTCTCTGGTGGTCTTCCTCTGGGTGGTCTGTCAGGTTCTCCATCATCCATCTAAAACTAGTCATCTGTTACTCGTTGAACTAGTCATCACGTTTTTAATTTGAAATAATTAAATTGAATAAGACATGCCAATGTTAGCCCCAAATTCACCAAAAATACACTTAATAACTCTTAAATTCCTTTAAAATCTTCACCATCTGTAGGCTGACTTGTAGAATTTTCTTGCTTCTCCAAGCAGCTTCATTAAGTCAGTTTGGTGAGGAAACGCCATGTGGTAAAGGAGCTCAGTGGGTGGGTCTGTGTGAAACGCACACTGCCACTGCCAGGTGTGTCTAATGACTGTGAGCCTGCAGAGGGTGCTGTGCTGGGACAGGTTAACAACACATTGTACTGGACTTGGAGTGAAACTTCCTAAGAATGGAAGGCAGCACTGCACAGTGGAGGACAGATGATGTCTAAGTCCACCATCTCTGTTAAGGGAAGGTTTTTCCAACTCTAAAATGTGAACGCTCGTCGTCCTCAAAGGAGTGTCCTTTTTCTTTGAGGTGTAGGTCAACTGCTGAGTCTTGTCCTATGGAGGTGGCTCTCCTGTGTTGTGCCATTGTCATGTGAAGTGGTTGTTTCCACTGGTGGTGAAGCCAGTGGAAACAACCACTGATGAAGCTGCTTGGAGAAGCAGTGAGACATCTTCAAGTGCGGATTCCTTGCTTCAACCGTCTTTATCGTCATTTCATGTCCCCATCTGTACAATTTGAGTGTAAAATGTTCCTGGTCTATTTTTTGATGTATAGTGAAACATTCTTAACGGAAACTGTCTTGTTTGCGCCATATTTACCAACAATGATCCAGCTCTAAAGATTTAAATATTTTTTATGTGTACATAATTTGCTAATTGTTTTGTTTTTTCCACAGATATCAATGAGTGTGAGCTGAGCGACAGGCTGTGTAAGAATGGTCAGTGTGTTAATATGATCGGTCGCTACCAGTGCTCCTGTAACACGGGATATAAATCCACTGAGGACCGCCTGGAGTGTGTTGGTATGTTTTCACCTTATTCACATATTCTTTTGATTCAGCTGTGGGTTTTAAAACACCTGTTTGTGTTTCCCCAGACATTGACGAGTGCACCATCGAGAACGGCGGCTGTGAGACTTTCTGCACCAACTCTGAGGGCAGCTACGAGTGCAGCTGCCACAGTGGGTACGCCCTGATGCCTGATCTGAGAAGCTGCACTGGTGAGTAGCTGTGTTGTTATTCAGCAGGCACATTCTTGTATCCACTTTTTCCTCATTTGTCAAAAATGTGGCAGCTAAAGCAAAACTGCCTCTCGGTGACATGTTTTATAGTTCAGATTGTCTTTACATTACACGTGGTGGTACAAAAATACATCAAAGTTTGTGTTATAAGGAGCAGATTTAGGAGCAGGAATAAAAAGGCACATTAAGAAAAGCTTGTATATATAGCTGAGAGACTCTGCTGTGATGTGGCTGGCATGTGTTTAAAGGAAGTGCAAAGAGAAAAAGGTTAAAACTAAATCTGAAGAATGTTCGTTATTAACTTCCAAATGTTAACAGACAGTGATAGATGGTGCTCGTTGGTTATTCAGGCAAAGTTCAAAGAAGTTCATTTCGCTGAATGACGGCAGGTTTCATGCTCTGTTGATGAGACCGACTCCTGTGACTCTTTTTCATTTAATTAACTGACAGATATACAGACAGAGATCAAGGCAGAAGAGGAGTAATTTGAGAGAAAAGTTTGCCCTCATTCAACCCTTACATATTGTACTATATGATGTGTGGTTTATAAGACAGTAGCTCAGTGAAGAGGCAGCATGTGCACTTCAGTTTTATTTTTGTTTTGGGTGAAGGAAAATTACACAGCTGTCTCTGAACTTTGTAGTCATATCCTACCTGAGGGATGAGGACAAAAGCTTCTTCTTACTGCATGGTGAAGAGGTGGTGATGCTGGGGTCAGAGAGAGCCCAGGAGAGCCCAGTCACCCTGACAATAATCCATAACAGATGAATGGCTAATGCATTGGCATAGAGCGGGTTATCACATAGGAACATGTCCACACAGTTACCTACAAAAATCCTAATAATGCTTTGACCTTATGTAGTGCTTTTCAATGAACCCAAAGTGCTTTACATTGGCTTTACATATCATTCAGTGGTGGTACTATGCTATAGCCACAGCTCAGAGACATGGCTGTCAGTGTGCCTGCCTACAGCCTCTCTGACCACCGCCGAATATTCACTTTATTCGCAGCATCTCAAGACATTTTTGAGAGGTCAACAGGACCAGAAAACACTTTTAGAACACTTTAGAACATCATCTCACTGATCAATCTGCCATCTCAGACTCCTTCCTTAAGTAAAAGGAGCTCAATGATGGCCATCATCATTAGTATGTCACATTAGAGGTAGAGGTTCAGAGAATACATCCATGGCGTCACCACCAGTGGTAACAGTACTGGTGCTTTCTTTGCTTGAACTTCTTTCCTTTACTTCTCTGCTTCTCTGTCTTCCACCATCAGATATCGATGAGTGTGAGGAGAGCCCAGACATCTGTGATGGCGGCCAGTGTACCAACACCCCGGGGACTTACCAGTGCCTGTGCTTTGATGGCTTCATGTCATCTGAGGATATGAAGACCTGCCTGGGTAAAATAAAAAGAACACACAGCAGCTACACCCCTCTGCTGCTCCACACTTATTAGATTCTTTAGTGTCATCAAAAGATGTGTGAGTCATGAGAGTAAGACTTAATGACTCAGATCTATGAGTCAGTGTCTTGAGTCGTGTTATTGTTGTTGTTGATTTATAAGATGGTGAACATTGTGTTAGCTGGACTGAGCTGGGAGGAATGTGAGACATTTAGACTGGTCTGGTTCCACTGAGAGAGAAAACAAAAACTTCTAAATGGGTCTGAACAAACACACACTCTGTTATTGCTTTATTTATTCAAAGTGAACACAATTTAAAGCCTCAATAGGGCTGATGATGTCATTATTTTATGACAGGTCAAATCAACAAATCCGGTTTTATTTGTTGTTTTAAACCTTTCCTTTACTGTGGCCATGTTCAACATTCTTGATCTTCCTCCTCCTTCTCTTCCTTGCCGTCTAGATGTGAATGAGTGCGAGCTGAACCCAAACATCTGCCTGAGTGGGAACTGTGAGAACACCAAAGGATCCTTCATATGTCACTGTGACATGGGATACTCTGTGCGCAAGGGAACAACGGGCTGCACAGGTGAGTGAAACAAACACACCCGAGGCAAACAAACAACAGGGAGAGCGAAAGGACGGTGAGTCAATGGGAGTCTGCTGCGAATTCCACTGTGTGTGTGTTTACGTACATAGAGTATGTGTGTGTGTGTGTGTGTGTGTTAATTGGTATTAGTGAAAGCAAGCGAGAGGTGTGAAATGAGAGGATGCAGGGAGAATGTCTGGCTAACCAGAAGCAGCTCCAGCATTACTCACCCTCAGTGAAGAGCTCCTGTCTGACTTGATGAGGAACACACACACACACACACACACACACACACACACACACACACACACACATGCACACCAGCACAGCAGCAGCAGTGAGGTCACTATCTTTCATCAGATGTATGCATCACATTGCACCTTTGTTTATCCCTTTGTTGCTCTTTCATTAAGGTCAGTTAAACATTACGTGATGGTTGGAAGAGTTCTGCAGCATGTAATAACCTGTATCAGCTCCAGAACACATAAATACAAAAGTCCGTCCGGCCGCTGGAGTCCGCTGCCTGTTTGGACTCACTTATTGTCTAGCCGGAATTAAGCCTGATTTATAATACCACTTAAACAGTTTTGTGATTGAGGGGCTAGTTGTGAGTTTCCTCGAAAAATGAGTCAGACACACAGCCAGCAGCAGCAGCAGCAGCACGTCTTCCTTCAGGCGCAAATAAACAGGTTTGTCTGAAGTGTGATCCGTCTCCACACACACACACATTCTAATCCCATTAAAATGTCCATACAGTATAGTCCTTGTTTTGAGAAAGCTGGGATAGCAGTAAAGCAGCCGGTTCTGAATCACAGGTTTGGAATTTCATCTCCAGACCAGGGAATCAAGACGCTAATTCCTCTTGGGCCGGCTGGATGACTTGTTATAGACAAGTGAACAAAACCTGCTACTCTTTTTGGAACAGATCCTCATCCAATATATTCAGGGGAAAAAAAGAGAGCATAAGAAATCAGTTGTCATTGTTGAATTGCCTTATGTGACGATGTTGGTATGTGTGGACTAAATCTTCCTGCATGCATGTGTGGTGCTCTCAGCCCAGATCTGATCCAGCTGTTGATGAAGCTCCCACAAGAATTATTTCTGTTTTTATTCCACAACAGTGAGCACTCAGGGGCAGGGCGTGAGTATTTCTATGTACACTTAAGCACTTGCGTGTGGATTGGAAAGTTAGGCCTGGGTGGGGATGTATTGGTGGGGGTTTATGAGGTTGGGAATGTCTTAACCTTTTATGCTGATCCCCTCTTTAAGGCTCAGTAGGCTTTATTGTCTATTAGCTAAACGACAAAACAGTTAAGCTGTTTGAGCCAAAGCAGGACTGTGAATGATACACCCACTGCTAAAGGCTTTGATTCTGCCTGACCTGGTCTGGGATGACCAGAGTCTTATGGTCACATGTTGATGTTTTGTTGTATCATCTTCTTGTATCATCAGGTTGTATTGAGAGGTTATGTGGCAAAACAAGCAGCAACATGGCTGCCTTCAGGAAGAGAAACTAAAGAAACAGATGATTGTCTGTTTAAATTAAGGGCTGGACAACACTGGATCATCAAAACTTACCAAAGAAATTAGAATCAGGTTTCTTAGGTGTCTGATATAGAGGCTGTGGAAATACACAAAACAAAAGCCTGAAACTGAATGGCACATAGTGGAGGTGTAGGGTATCATCGCTCTATTTTCCTGAAACAAACACCTGACATGTCTTTGTACACGTTTCATCATGAATCCATCCCTCGGCCATTTATATGTGTTTGTGGGCCACAGTTTTCCTCACAAAGCTGCCACTCAACAAGCTTTTTTTTTTGGCATGAATTACACTGACCTCCACATCATGTGGAAGAGCCTTTCATTAAGCCACACCAGTGGCAAAGTATGTGAGCGTGCTAGCATTATTTCTTGGTTTGAGTGAATGTTATGTCTTTCTAGCCTTGTGAGTGGAAAGAAATACGGGTTAAGCATCTCTACCACCTGACCTACAGATATCCATTCACAAGGCTGGAAAGACATAACATTCACTCAAACCAAGAAATAATGCTAGCACGCTCACATGCGTCCTTGGTTACATCGGATTAGTTTGGGTTTCCGTATTTTCCTGACTATAGAGTGCACCTGAATATAAGCCACACCCACCAAATTATAAAAAAAAAATTCTTATATGCACCTGACTATAAGCCGCAGGTGTCCATGTTGTAGTGTGAGATTGTCCAAACAGTGCCTGTAACACAGCAGCAACACGGCTGGTTTAAAAAGTAATTCATGGCTATTCTTCATCTTCCTCCTGCGCACTGAAACCAGTGTCGGGGATGAACAGCAGCAGCTCTATTTCCCTCTTGGACAGACAGCTCGATTGCTTTGAACTTCGTAGGCATTTCGCCGTGTGTTTTTCATGATGAGAGTTTGTTTGTGACGCACAAAATGATTGTTAAGTTAAGCTTAAAACTAGCGTCTTCCTTGGCGTGTCACCTCTTCCATCTGTCTGTCTCACTGTTGTGCTTCCCTCTGGAGCGCTCCCTGGAGGTCGTCTGCTCAAAAAAAAATCTATAGATTAGCAGCATCGTTTGTATAAGCCGAAGGGTTCAATGTGTGGGGAAAAAAGGAGCAGCTGATAGTCCGGAAAATACGGTATATCTGACTGTCTGAACCAGTGATGGTGTGGTTCCTCCCTTTGCCAGAAGGGGGAGACAAAAGTTTTGCACTGTAGCTTTAATGTGTCATCTCTGCTTCGGTTGCTGCACTGTCCTGTTGTTACTGCATGGTCTTGTTCTGTTTGGCATAACTGGTAGCTCAGTGTTAGATCACGATTCTTCCTGTAAGGTGCTTCCCTGATGCATAAGTGATAATGTGAAGACATAAGGAGGGGATCTTCCAAATGAATTGTTACTCAGACAGGCAGGCAGACACACCAGGAATTTTTTCTGTCCTATTTCGTGCATGCTCCCTTCTGTCAAACATTATCCTAGTTAAATTAAAACCTTTCTTTAACACCAGCTGACACACTTCTCACATGCAACATGCCTTTTTGTTGTACTTGTGTGTGTTGTGCCGTGCCCTCTGTGTCATCAAACACTCGGGGGGGAAATAATTCCGTCTGTAATCCAGGGAGATTGGTTTGCTCTCAGCCTTCATATTAACCCTGTCATCAAATGTGGTGTAAATATACCGTACCCTCTCCTCAGGAAGACTGTAAACCAGCAACGCTAATCTCTAATTGACAGTGTTTTGAATTACTACCCTCGCAAAGACAGACAACACACAGAGAGGAGTGCGTCTCCCTGGGTGATGAGTCGATACAGCTTGATCAAGTTCATAGCGTAGCTTTCCCTTGATGTGCAGTAACACACACTTGTGATGGAGGGTGATAGACACTTTGTCCTAAGGCTCAAGTCCAGGTATTGTGTTTGCTTGGGGTTGTTTTGGCTCACATTAGCCGTCATTGTTGTCGTATCGTAGCCTCATGGTTTTTTTTTTTCCACATTCAGATCATCTTATCACCACCTCATAGAGATCCTGACTGGTTCCACTCAGCAGGATGTAAACAGCTTTATGGGCAGGGCTGGTTTTATTAGTAGCCACTAATTGTTTGCAATAATTTTTGTTGCTCGTTTATTAGATTCCACAACCACATATATAGAGAGTACCTCAATATTTCATCCACAGGCTGAGTTCAGATATAACTGTGATGTTTTTTGTTTGTTTGTTTTTTTCACTGCAAAGGAATGTTTATTTGAAGAGTTGGCACCTCACCACATCGCATTTTTCTGGAAATTGTGTTTTGGAAAGATTAAATTTCCAAACATTGACATGTGGGGTGGTGAGAAAACCAAGTATTAAAAGAGGGACTATAATGTGCTCTTACAAAAGCCTCATATGAGTGTGTGGGTGAGGAGGAGGGAAATCTTTGCCTAAAATAACCTCAGAAATACTAGTTCAGACCGGGTCGACAGAGCAACGTGAGGATATCGTTCTCCAGCTTTTAGTGTTAGAAAATTCAGAGACTGGCTCTTCTTATTAAACCTGTGAATGAAGGCTATTAGTGTCAATGATGTTGAGAATGTCTTGGTGCCGTTTGCTCTCTGCAGATGAGCCAGAAAGACTTGGGTCTCTCATCTCCCCTGCTGCTGTCTTTATACAATTCAAACCAAGCATCAACTCCACTCCGCAGTGCCAAGAACCCCACTGGAATCAGAAAGCAGATCCAAATCACCAGACCATCAGAGCTCTGTCTGTTTTTTTTTTTTTTTACCTCTTGTTTGTTTCTTTTTATCAGATATCAATGAGTGTGAGATTGGAGCTCACAACTGTGACAGACATGCAACCTGCACCAACACTGCTGGCAGCTTCAAATGTAACTGTGCTCCAGGGTGGATCGGAAACGGCCTCAAATGCACAGGTAAGGCTGAAAATGTAATCCTTTATATTTCAAAGGTGTATATAAACAAATGTAGATGGGTTTAGTCTTTTATTTAGTTTAGTAAAAAATATGGAAGATTACCAATCGTATCCTTTGCACAGTGTCTCTGTTTTTGTTGTGTTTCAGATCTGGACGAGTGCTCGAATGGGACACACATGTGCAGCAACAATGCTGACTGTCTCAACACCATGGGCTCATATCGCTGTGCGTGCAAGGATGGATTCTCAGGAGACGGATTCTACTGCTCAGGTCGCACATACAAACGAAAAAATGTGTTTGTTTGTTTTTTTTTTAAAAAGGATACTTTTTACAGACTCTGTGTGATCTCCACTTACAGACAGTGACGAATGTGCAGAGAACCCCAACCTGTGTGATAATGGCCACTGTCTGAATCTGCCTGGAGGCTTTCGCTGTGAATGTGACATGGGCTTCATACCCACTCCTGATGGAAAGGCCTGCGAGGGTAAGGCAACACAACACCGCCCCTCCTGACGATCCAGGTTCCAGAGCTCTGAAACCGTGCCCACTTTTAAACTGTGTTGAGTGATTCAGAAAGGTCTGGTGGTTACTCCGGTGAATGGTTGTTTTGTTTTCCTGTTTGGAGGAAGAGCTGATCCAAACAGATGCTGCCTTTAAGTGGAACTCGTGAGATAGATATATTGGGCATGGGAAGGGCACAGTATGCTTGGCATTAAAGTGTGGTTTGAGTTGTGAGAACTTTTCCAAGGATGAAGAAACTGAAACTTTTCTTTATTTCAACACAACATTCCAAGTGAGAAATAGACAACAAGAAGTGAGAGAGAGGTTGTGTCATTAAAGAGGTTTGTCTTTAGTGACACAGTATCTTGAATTAATTCAACAATGCTCTTTTATAGAGCATTTCAAGCTGCATTATCAGTATGAAATGGTATCTGTAGGTCAAAAGAACTAGTCAGAATCTGTGCTTTTGTTGAAGTCTTGC
>JAVQJX010163022.1:0-18216 GCA_036025115.1 Ambassis agassizii
GATCCTACTCTTGTAACCTATTTATGCTTGTGTGTGTTGATTCTAATGGCAATGGCTTGGGACACTGCAATCACCCAAGCACATCACTACTGACAGCTCTTTACACATTTATGTATGAAAAAATGCAGTGAGGTAAAAGATGGTGAACACCGTTGTTACTATAGGTTTTGGTTTTTCAAGAATAGTGCAGTGAGCTTCTTCATCCAGTCAGCATTTAGGATACAGTGCCAGCCGGCTGGAAGTCAGTGGCTATCATACAGAGTTTTCACAGAGACAAAACACTTACACATGTAATCAGGGTTAGGGTAAAAGTTGGGGTCTGTTAGCTGGTGTGAATCAGTTTCCGGCTCAATTAGTAACCAGTTACAACAATATTACATTAGACAGCATCTCTAACTTGGTCTATAATACAGTGGTTTGTGTATGTTTACATGTACTGGAAGGCCTATTACATGATGTCCCATGTCCACTCTGTATCTAGGACACAGTGAGGTTTAGTCATACCTCTGGGATCAGTTTCAAATCTCATCTTCTCAGTGTCGCCACCTCAAATTACATAACATAGTACGAGCGACTAACAAGAGGTAAATTATTTCATACCATTACCCTTTTTTCTTTTTTTTTTTTTTCTCTTTTCTTAAATAATCAAGTCATGAAAAGTGGCTCAGTAAAAGGACATTTCACAGTTCCAAAAGGCCGCTCTGGAAGACCTCTCCAACTTAAAATGTTAAGAGGGGCCTTGAGTTCATTCTGTCTTTCTTTCGTTTGCTTTCGTCTTGTATCCCTCAGCAGAGGGTCTTTAGTGCACCTGAAGCACAGAGGAGAGTCTGCATCGGGTAGGGAGGTGGGGACACCACTTCCTCAACAACCTGTTCAGGCCGGAATGAAAATGGCTGCAGCTGCACCTTCTTCTTCAGAATCTGTCCGATTCCCATTGAGGGGAACTTGTTGCGGTGTGTTGGGCTCTCGGGATCACTGCTACCACTGTTAGAAGGAGGACTGAATGCTGAATTGGGGTTTAAAGGACTAAAGGCAGACTTAGGAGGGCTGAAAGCTGAGCTGCCCGGAGGGCTTCCTATTGTACTAGGAGGGCTGCCACTGGTGTCAGAGGAGCCGCACCAATCTGATGACGTGCTCTTCTTGGGCTGCGGGTTGCTGATGAGCACAGGAGGACTAGGGATTGTGGCCTTTTTCAAATAAGAAGAGTCAGGTTGGAAGGCAGAGACGTGTCTGGGTGGGGACAGAGTACCGTTGGTCAGCTTGTACCAGGGTGAAGCTGGGGTGTCTTCGATTTGTTCAGCTTTGGACAAAGAGCCAAAGGAGTGCATGCCAATTGGCGATGGTGCCGGTGGAGCAGGGATGTTGTGTTCAGGGCTTGTGTTGACTTGAGGGAGGGTGGCCAAGCGCCTCCGTTGCTGCGGAGTGTTGGGAAAGAGAGGATGGATTTCTAGATATTCCATGGAAGAGGAAGCTACAGTGCCCGGTGGTGCCAGAGGTGAATTACGATGGCCACCAGTTATGGCACGTAACAGACCTGAGGAGGAAATAAGAAAAAAACACTGTAACATTTCTGAAAACTGTATTTTGCCTGCAGATATTGCTTAGTAAAAAGGTGAGATCTCATATCTGGTTGATTGTGTCTATGTTCTACATGTCACATACGTTATCATCTGAAAGAATGTAGCAAGGCGGTGTAAAGGCACAAGAACATTCTGTACTTATTCTAACCTCACTAAGACCAGCCCCTCTTGACAAGAACAGCCTTTGGGTGTTCTCAGCACTTACAGGTACATGACAAAAGGGAAAGGGGCTTAGGCCTCAACTTTGCCACTGGTGCCTGTTATGTTCAAAATTCTAGTGTAAACTTGTGCAGCAGCCTTCAGGTTAAATCTAAATGCTTTGTTCTGCACTGTGTTTTTTGAGAGTCATTTTATTTGACTGTCAACAGGTAAATTAAATGAATTATTGCATCTTTGCCGCGTGGCTGAGGTAAGTTGTCCAAGATGTTTCCTCTCAGATGGATGGGTAGATAGGTGGGTGGTTGGATGGATGGACGGACAGACAAACAATGGACGGACAGACGGATGGATGGATGGATGGATGGATGAAGGGATGACTGGGTAACTATGTATGTGTTGCTGTACAAGAACATGCATGCTCTGTCAACCTACCCTGTATGAATAAAAGTAAATAAAATAGATACAGTGAATATTCTGCATGATATTTTTAAAATATATATATATATATTTTTCTTGTTTTTATCCTCACCTGTTCTGTGTTTCTTCTCCTTGCTGGGTCCCTTGCTAACAGCCAGGTAGACGGGCGTCTGTTTGGGGGGGATGGTGAGTTTATCCACATGTTTCCTCCACTGGGTCTGATAATATTCGTTTTTCTGCTTTTCTCCTTTCTTTTTCTCCTGGAACTGCATCTCCTGAAGCAAACATAGTAAACAGTGTTTTGAAACAGGCTTTACCTGTTGTTCAACTAGATTTACATGTTTTTAAAATTCTTCTAATTCAAGGTCAAGCACAAAACTCACACCATTCCTTTGGGCCTGAAATGATTCATGCACTTGAACCATCAAGAAAAATATTTTTTCTTACATCTCTGTGCTATATGGGAACTCCTTACCCTGTATTCCTTGGAAAGTCTCTTCATTTTCTTGTTGAGGAGAAAATAGACGGCCAAAGTGTGGCAGGCACGATTTGTGAGGACGGCGCTCAGCACCTCGCTGTGCTTGTAACCCATCTTCTCTGTCATATGCAGTAACACCGTGTGGTTTATTTCTTCGATATGGATCCTTCGCACAAGAAAAGTGAATAGTTAATGCTTTGAAATGATTTAAATAGAAGCAATTTCAAATTTGAAATGTGGGACTATACCTGTTGAGGTATGGAGCCCCCGTGTTCTTGTTGGCCAGCTGTAACCAGGAGTCTGCCATCACCTGGTGGATGTTGGGACGCTTGTTTGGGTCTGGTTCAAGAAGCTTCTTCAGTAGGCAGATGGCAGCTGGAGACAAATACAGGCAAGTCTGAGTCAGTGTTTAGATTGGAACGATTCTCAATATGGCATGTTACTTTAGTCACTTCTGTCTTGACGTAGTGTTTATAACCACAAAGCTACAAAGTTGGCACTCATCCTCCTCATCCTAAATCTTAGCTACGCCTCAACCGTCATTCACTTCTTGCATAACTCAGATGACAGTTTTAACATTAGCTTGATTAATAAGCGCTTATGCAAGTGGGTTAAGCCATCCTGTACTTACTACTGCATATTAGCTTGTGTGACACTGTAGTGACACACTGATGAGTGACAACAGTATGATATAACCGATACAACTTCCAGCGAAGTAAATAAGACGCAGCTTCTGTGCACCCCCACCCCCTTAAAGACACATACGCTTCTGTTGTAGTGTTGAATATTCTGTATACTATAGAGTAAATTCTACCTGACGTACTCCTATTATTCTGTTATTTGTGGTTTTGTCAAGCCTACTGTCGGCAAGTTTGAAAATGATGACTCTTTTCTAGAGAACTCCTTTGCCAGCAAAACTTGTTTTCACTTGAATGATCTACTGTTTAATTTCTCAGTAAGGCAGTACTTCATTCAGAGGATTTAAAAAGAACAGTCTAAATCAAATTCCCAAGGATTCTGCTTCTCATTTTGTCATCATTTTAAAAAAATGACACAAAAAAATGTCGTATTTTGTTTGAAATGCAGCAACAATTCAGCAACTCTATTTACCAGTGGAGAGCGAAGGAGGTAGAGGGTTCATCTCCTTATCCACCATCTTCTGGTGCAGGGCTCGAAGGCTGAAGGGTTCCACGGTGAAAGGGAGGGTACCCGTCAGCATCGCGTACATGTTCACACCACTGCAAGACCAAAATGCACACTTAACTCTTTGTGCACTCGTAAAATTGATTCCTAAATATATTTGTTGAAAAGTTAAGTAGACTCACATGGACCACACGTCCACCTTTGGCCCATACTTCTTCCTGGAGAGCAGTTCTGGGGCAGCATAAGCTGGACTTCCGCACTGTGTGCTGAACGGGTCTGAGTATCCCAAAATGCCAGCGCAGTTACTGAGGCCAAAATCTGAAGTACCAGAAGAGTAGTGGGGTGAGTGGATTCTGGGTTTATAGCTGCCTTTTTAAACAAATGACCTAATCATGATGTTACACCGACAAACAGAAGCAGATTAGCACCATGGTGAGAGCTTGTAAAGGTTTTAACAGGATAGTTAACTGCTCTTAGCACTTCACCTTATGTGAGACAAATAGGAAAATCATTTTTCAAAAGTGTAAACTGAGTATTATTTTTTATCTTCTTTTATGTTACCTATGAGCTTTATGTTGTCCTGCTCATCCAATAGGAGGTTTTCTATCTTCAGATCTCTATAAGACAAAGACAGACAAGGAAGATATGCATTAGATAACTTATCTAAGCTGCTGTAGTGACACAGTGTTAAGGAGGGGTCAATGAGAACACCCCCCAACAAAACCCAGACACTGCACCCCTCCCAATGTGGGTCATGCTGGTAGATTTTCATAGTCTATTGTGTCCTTCCTCAGTCTTCCCAAATCCTGTTACACAGTTATCTACATAGGCCATCTCACTAGGACGGGACTTTAGTTCCCAGGCTCTGAGGGACAAAGAAGTTTTAAGAGGAAATATTTCTGGGAGCCTTATAAGTGTAATGAGTTTTAATTTAGATATAGCAAATTAGAAAACACTTTACTAATATTGGTTTCGTGGATTAATAGTAATGTATACAAGAAGGACTTGACCCACACTTGAGAAAGAGGATCATGTCTGACTCAGAGACCTTAACGTCTGCTTTAACCCATAAACGTGTCAAAGCATTCGGAGTATGAATGGCAGTATGCCCTGAGGCGTGTGTACAAATTATTATCATTACTTTTTTTTGTTTACCTGTGCACCACACCTGCCCTGTGCAAGTGCTCAACAGCCAGCACCAACTGACGAATATATTTCTGTGTCTCCCTCTCGTCCAGGCGTTTCTTGTCGTATATGCGGTTCATGAGGTTCCCACCAGGACACAACTCCATCACCAAATAGTAGCTGTTCTCTGTCTCTAAGATGTCCAGCAGCTGCGTGATGTTGGGGTGGCGAATCATCTGCTGGATGTGGCCCTCCCTTCGCAAGTTCTTGGTTACATATGAGTCCTTCTTGGCTTTACGTTTGTCGATCACCTTCACGGCCACCTAGAGAAGCACAGGACAGGAGAGAGAGAGAGAGAAGAGGTTATTTTAGACAAAGCACAAACTTGGCAGCTAAAGTCTGACTCTTAAACCTGCCATCATATGATATTGTGAAAAATATCCATGGAGAACTGGTGCACTGCCATGTCTCAGAGGAAGGATTTCAGGGGTGTGACAGGTGATGAGATACTCAATCTCTATTGCAAGCTAAATAACTCGACACTGACCTCTCCCTTGCAGCTGCTCCCAATGTGGGGGCAACCCAGGCGTTATAGGGCCCTGGGGCTGCAAGAAGGGGGAGGTGTTGTGTATGTGTATGTGAGAGACTTTGAGGGGTTACTGAGCCATCATAAAACAAATGTTACCCTACATGTTGTGGAGGTGCTAAAGACAAATGGACACTTGAAATTCTCCCATTTGCCTCCTTAGAGTTAAGTTAAATAAATATGAGAAATTGTGACAAATGTAACAAGTCAGGGCTTTTCCTCTTCTGAAACACATTCAACAGGCCAAGAACAACAGATTTATGAGCAGATGTGTTCATTTTTTTTTATCTCTGATTACTATTCTCAGCATCTCGTGTCTGTTCCTGCTTGGACCTGCAGTCTCCTTATAAAAACCACAGAACATGTCCTTTCATACAATGACAAACACTTGGTGTCCCTTTGTAGATAATTACATTCAATAACATGCCCATCTAGACTATTTCATCCATTGCCCGAGTCTCCTTGTAGTCCGTCTAGACTGGGGTTCAAGAGCATGGCTACCATACACTGCAAATCATCTCAAGGAGAGTCCACAGACATGGAGAGGCATGTCCAATGAAACTAATCACCATATCCATTAATGAAATGGTGAAGGAAAGAGTGGGGTGGTGTGTCTCTTTTTTTCTTCTGCCCTCCAGCTTGTCTTTCATTTTTACTTTCGTCCTTTCAGTGCTGATAATTGATTCACCTCTGAAAACCTTTTTTACAGCTCCTAATTAAACCTGGCTGTGTGTGCATGAGCCGTCACAGTATAATAGATATTAGGGCCATGTTTACAGCATGGCGGTGTGGATAAGAGAAGGGGTGCGGGGTATATATATATATGGCAGGGGGATGGGGCACTGTACTTACAGTAGTCTATATGAGGAGAGAGGTGGAGTATAAGAGGGGGGAGGGGTGCACCCTGCCAGGGGGCTTCTGGGGGGGGGGGGGGGATTCAGTTGTTTATCAGGCGTCCCTCAGACAGAAAAAGGAGGGGTGCATGGAGGGGAAAGTGGGTTATAGACATCAAAAACACATGCATATGACCCCCCAGCCCCCCCCCTCCTCTCCCCCCTTGACCATGACAGCACCATCCCTCACCTCTCCTCACTTTCATACCCCCTGCCTTTAAACACACACACTGTGCCATCCCTGCATCCACATAGACTTTCTAGTGATACTAAAAAAAAGGCCCTGGGAGTCCTCCTGTGTTTCCTTTACCCCATGTACCCTTTTGCTTGAATAAACTCACTGCCCTCCGCTCCCTCCCAGCGCCTGTTGGTTGCATGTATTTAAATAAATGAGAGAATTCAGGGAGAGAGAGAGAGAGAGAGGACTGTGTGATTGCCAGGGTTTGCATCATCCTCAACAAAGACATTGAGGGAAGGGGGAACGAGGGGAGCATTTTCTCTTCTGTTTTTTTAACTCAAAGCCACAGAAAGGACAGGGAGGAGGCGAGAAGGGGTTAATATGATACAAGCATGTATTTCTAATATGCAAATTTGGATTTGATTGACATGTACACAGATAGGCATGGCTTTACAAGCAGGAACACATAGCAAAAAAAGGAAGAACTTGTTTTTCTAATATGCAAATATTCTGGCTGTTTGTCAGAAAAGCCTGAAGAGACAAAGGCAACCAGTGGCCAATGGCTGCCCATATCAAAAGCTCCTGCGCTGGCGGAATTATAATGAGGCTGAAGCCCATTTATCAACGACATCATTTCATATGGAAGTAGCAGCTCTGCTCTCTCATAGGCCGGACAATTTCCCACTCTGTCCCTATCAGAGACTTGCGCGCCCACAGAGCCGAGACGGTGAGCTCACCAGCAGCAGCAAACAAAAGCAGAGGTTCAGAAGAACCACAGAGCGCGCAAGAATGTCATCCAGCGCGTTAAAGGGCAGCTCTGTCACATCCACATTAAGTAAATATTGTCATTGGAGTCGCTCTGCTGTGCATATACTGTGACTGAAGTCAACAGCTGGTGGTGCCGCATGAGCTCATTAACAAAGGCTCTCAAAGCAAACAGCGCCGGTGACTTACTGTTCATTGGTAACATGATCATGATCATTAGTGACATTTAATAGGCTGACATTACAGGAGTAAAACGCAAAGGAATGCAAAGCAGGCCAGGCATGACACAAATGACACCTGACACACTGAGAAACAATTTAAACCATAATGTTGATTTATTTGGTGCATTTAATGTTTGTATTAATTCTGCACGCCTTGAAATGATCACTCAAAAAAATACCAAATGCTACAAAAATACTTTGCCGTTGAGCTGATGCATGCTTACCTTTTCCCCTGTTAACGCGTGCAGACCTTCTCTAACTTTGGCGAACGATCCTTCTCCCAGTTTCCTCCCGATCAGATAGTTCCCGACCCGTTTGGTGTGGTAAAAGTTCTTGAGGATGTCCGCTGCAGGACTGCATAGGGAAGCCGAGATGATTCCCTCACTCCCGGCACTATTTGGGGTTTTACCCTCTTGTAACGCGTGGCTGTTGTCCACTACCATGTCGCTGTCCGCTACTGGCATCACAACTCCCTTGTCAAGCGTCTCCTTTTAACAAGGGAGGTAAAATAACGCACCTACCCGCCTTTAAAAGGCAGGTATTAAACGCTTAACGTCCGGTGAGATGCGTTAACTCCGTTGTGTATGCGTGACGTCCCTAATAACAAATTAGAGGAACCGGAGCTTGCGCCACCTGTTCACCCAAAGCATCCAGTCAGCGCACTCAGCAGTTTCCGAAGGGGGCTGTATCAGCCTAGATTAAAATGACACAAAACACACGTACAGTACTCACTCATGGAAATCTAGGTGTCTAAATGACGCATCCTGTCTTAATACTTGTGAGGATTTAAGAAAACAAACAAACAAACAAACAAACTGTGGCTCAGGCTGGCAGAGGTATGGCTGTGCGCTCAGCGGCTCGTCTCCAAACATGTATGCAGGCAGCGTGTTTTCCAGTTTGAAGTGACTTTCCCGGTCCTGTGGGTGGGCGTTTCTTAGTGTGAGGGTGAAACATGAAAAAAACACAGTGGTGGTAGCTTGGATGAATTCCAATCCAATCAGCGCAGGCGGGCGGAGTAGCTACATGTGAGAGCAGAGGGGGGGAGGACTCTACCCGGTACCACCGCCCCGCCGCCGTTTCGCTGAGTGCGTGTCGTGGTGCGCAGATTGTACATGTGTGTGAACAAAGACTACACTTGTAGATGGAAAGGACAGATCTCAACAAAGTCACCGAGGATATGTAGATTGTTTTTAATCGCTCACACAGAATTTGAGGACACCTGGCTAATGTAATCATCTGTGCGTAAAATGCAGTGCATTGGACTTAATTACACTGGTATATTTAACGACAATAAATCCGTAAAATACAATAAATCTTATTTAAATTATGTCATGATTTTTTTGTGTGTGCATGCTTTAGGTCGCACCACCATATAAATGTCTTGTTTTACTCATTGTTAAAGTTGGAACTCTGCCAACAATAAAGTTCAAGCTACACCAGCTCCAGACAAAGAATCATTCCCTCCTTGCTGCTCACTGAGGTGTTCGCTGGCCTAATTAAACATGGTCTTCATCAGTCAAAGGAGGACAGCTGCGGGGAGGGGCAACAGTGTGAGACTATAGTTTTCTTTATGTAGTCAGATCACAGTAATCTCACCTGATATAATCTGAATGTATGATTTCAGATTGATTATAGGCTAGATAGACCTGCACCTGCCAGGTCTGAAAGAAAAAATAACACCTGACAACATTTGAAATCCACTGAGTACTCCCCCTGAAACAAATATCACCAATGTGAAACTGGTGTTCTTTTGTGTGTCAGAGAGGTGTGGATTCAGCTTGAGGTGTGACATGATGTATGAGGCTGGTCTTGTTGTGTTGTTTTGTTCACTTCTAGTATGGATACCTAGTAGAATCCACATATGGTACCCTGCTTTCTAGACACCAGGATATGCTACATCAAGTATTAGGACGCCATCTATTGGATTTTCCTTTGCACTGCATGCAATTGAATTTGACATGGTCCATCTTTTTATTGCCTTGACACTGGTAGTTTTGTTCTTTTGTGATATGGCTTAAAATAATCAGTGGAGTATTAGGCTACTAATACCTGTTAACTGATCAGTTAAAGAAAAAGTGTTTGAAAATATCACAGAAAGCATTTGAACAGGAGATATTTCACTGACAGACTCCTTATCTTTGTTACTTCAAAGGTAGATGTTTATTGCATAATTGTCGTCATAGAAACAAAAAGTGATGATGAACAAAGAAGTATCTAGTCCCCGCTTCCCAAAAACTCATTATCACCATTTGATTTTGTGAAGTGAAAGGGCTTATAAAAACAACTTAAACATTCAATCAATAATAAAACAAGTATTTGATGTGCTCAGCAAAAGGCACTTGGTGAAAATAAAGGCCTTTTGGAAAAAGACGCACAGAAAGCAAGAATCCAGCCTAATAAATCACAGTGAGGCTATTATCTTTCAAGATACTCATTCATCCCTAGTGATTTCTTTATTTATTCCTATTTGTTCCTTTTGATTGGCTTGTTTGTGGATGTTTCAAAGAAAAAAATGGATTAAAATCTAATCAATATTTAACTAAATCTGGTTAGCTGTGTGAGTGCTATACAGGCCTACATAAAAAAACATTAGAAGACGGTGTAGCTATGATGATTTGTACACAATTCCTGCAGGACTGCGCCATCCAGTGGACAAAAGCTAAAACAACAAAACGGAATCCCAGCATGCCTTGCCGTGCCCGCCGACCCCGAGAGCTAACACTGCGAAGCTAGCTGGCGTTAGCTACCAGGAGCGGACATGTTGTAGCGACCCTTCCTTGAATAAACATCGGTGTGAGCGGGGAATTGGGAGTTAAGGGGAAGTCTCGGAGCGTCTGGCAATCATGGATGCTGTCAACGCCTTTAACCACGAGGTAAAGTGTCTGCAAGGCTCGCTGAGACCCTGAAGTCACCGAGTAGACGTGTTTGGTCACGGTGCTCCTGTGTTGCATTGAAGCTAGCCGTGCAGATTGGCCTACATAACGAGCTAGCTAGATATCTAATTTGATTTAAATGTAATTGAGTTAACATGCTTGTAGCGTAGCTGTAGTCAAAGCATTGTTAATGAAATGAATAACGACTAATCACTACCTAGCATGCTAACGCGTCAATTTAAAGTCAGCGGTTGCTGGATCCGTCGCTAGGTTAGCTTGTGGGTGGTTCTTATGTGTTGGTAACAATGCTACTAGCAACCTCTTGAGCAAACATACACATTATCATGTTGTCATTGTCAGAATCCCACTTTAACTAAATTAACTAAATGTTCTAAACAGCCTGTAATTGTGAGAAGAATCCATGTTAATTTGGCTGCTGTTGCATTAAGAGTGCAGCAGGTCCATAGATGCACGTTGGTTTATTGGTCCTCCTGTTTCTGTCCTACATCCTGTAAACCCCTGTACTATAATTGTTGTCCTATGTACACCCACAAAGTAAATTTAATGCCAAATGGAAAAACAAAAAAACATGGGACACAACTAGCCAGATCTCATCTTGTTCAATAACTAGGATCATTCTAACCACAGGCCATGAGCAGTTTGTGTTACTCTTTTAAAACACTCTTGTTGTTTATATAGCTGTTTCTATCTGTCATATGAACACTGGAAAAGTTCTTTTTAATATATGACACTCATGGCAGTGCATACTTAGTTGCACTACGAAAACATTATAAAAAGCATCCAGGGGTGGACGATAGCCTCCAAATTATTTCAAGGAAAGGTTCGAGATGATGATTTTCATGAAGATATAGGAATCAAGAATACTCCTTTTTTCATTTGACAACATCTGACCACCTTGTCTCTGCGCAATATCCATTACCAAGTTAAGAACTCATAGTCTAAGTGTTGTTCTTATCTTTGTGTGTTTCTACTCACTTAAAGGCATTCAAAATGAGTCACTGTGTCTCTGCCGACTTCAGCTGGAATTTAATTTCTGTGTCCATTTTGAGGCATCTTGTAGGCAGTTTAAAGGACTTATGGCACTGCAACACAAACATGCCAGCAATAAAGTGCTATTGGGCAAACATGTCAGTGCAATTTCTGCAAATAACCATTCAGTAAGATCATTGATTTTGGTGAGGGTCAGGTGATGAATGATTCTATAAAAACACCACCAGGAATTATTGATTAAGCCTGGATATTGCCTACAAAACTTGTTTTAGTGTATATTTATCTTATGCATTGTAAAAAAAAAAAAAATCTACAGTGTTGTAGTATGCTGTGTACTGTTTTTTTTCTCTTTCTGTCTTCTCTCCCCACCTCATTGATCTGTTGTCCATTCTGTTTAGTTATTCTCCTTGATGGATTCCAAGCCCCCAATATCTCGGGCAAAGATGATCTCCATCACCAAATCTGCCATCAAAGCTATGAAAGTAAGAACAAGTCTGACATTAGAAAATTATATGACATTATTTAATGTACATCTCTATATGTATGGGGCCTGTGTCTAGGAGTTAATGTGCTCACTTGGTTCTCTCTTTGTCAGCTCTATAAACATGTGGTCCAGATTGTGGAGAAGTTTATCAAAAAGGTGAGTCAGATCTGTCTCAAAGTCTGTTACCAACCAGTCTGTCCCAAATCTGAACAGTCCTGAACTTTTCTCCTTCTTCTTTCCCCAGTGTAAACCTGAATATAAGGTAGCAGGCTTGTATGTGGTGGATTCCATTGTTAGGCAGTCCAGACACCAGTTTGGAGCAGACAAGGATGTGTTTGGTCCAAGGTTCACCAAAAACATTACAGGAACTTTTGAGAACCTCTGCCTTTGCCCCATAGAGGACAGGGTAAGAACAAAGGGAGTTTATTTAACTAAAATACTGATGACCTACAATTCTGCTCAGTAATTTACTTGACTATTTTTTGCTTTTGTGTGTGTGTTTAGAGTAAGATTGTACGGGTGTTGAACCTGTGGCAGAAGAACGGTGTGTTCAAGATTGAGGTTATTCAGCCTCTCTTGGACATGGCAGCTGGCTCTAGTAGTGGAGCTGCACCCTATGCAGGCACAGATGAGCCAGGTAATTTATCTGAGACTGCACACGAAAAGGATTCTTGGTTTTCACAAACTGCTGTAAACAAACCAGACATTTGAAAGCATTTGTGTGCTGCACAATGATGCCCACACGTCTGTCGTCACTCAGGTTCTTCCCCACCTCCAGCCAAAGAGCCAGTTACTGTCGTAACGGCAAACTCCACTATGACATCTGCTGTTCAGCTACATAACTCTGATGCCTTTGCTGCGGTGGCACAACTCTTCCAGTCCTCACAGGGTCAACAGGTGTGTTTGCGCTTATATAGGCTGGCCTCATTTATTTGTCAGTCTTACACAACTCTGTTTTTTTTCTGTCTCTCTTTTGCTGCCTTTTAGCTTCAGCAGATGCTGCAGAACTTTCAGCAGCAGCCATTGAAGCCAGAGACCAACGCTCCCCTCCATAGTATTCAGACACATGCCCAAAACCCCTCCGCTGTCTCAGGCTTGGTTCCCCCACAGCCTCCTCTGCACTCCCACCCTATTCAACCTACCCAGCAGAAAACAACCTTTGACAAGGTGACGGTCCATTTTTTTAGTTTCCTTGCAGCATCATCAGCCTCAGGCACTATTTATATATAATTTATAGAAGACTGTTTAGAGCACTGGGAAAATTGAAACAACTCATTATTTATTGTCTTTTTAGAAATTACTGGACCGTTTTGACTATGATGATGAACCAGAAGTCGGAGAGGAAACAAAAAAGGAGGAAATGTCTGCACAGCCCTCCTTGTAAGCCCTTGATTTATTCTGTGTATGACAAATTATTTGTGATGCCAAGAATTGGGAAGCCTTTGTGAAGCTGATTGTGTATTTTTGTCATCACAGAATGCAGCAGCCTCCAGCCTTCCCACAGCACATGGAGCACTTTAAACCACAGATGGTTAACATGTTGCAAGACCACTCACTCTCCCAGCAGGTAAGGAGTATATATATATAAATTGTATATTTATATAGCGCTCATTACTACCTACACCAAGGTACTCAGGCGCTTATGAGCAAGAGTTAAGTGTGTTGCCCAGGTACACATAGTGTCAAGGTTGGGAACCATTTACCTTAGAGTTGAAGGGGAAGCCCTACCAACTGCACCACAGAAACACTCCAATGATAAAGTTGTTTTATGTGCAAAATATTCATTAGTTTTGTCTTTCCAAGATCCCAGTTCCTCCTAATGGCCAGGTTTGTGGATTGCCACCAGGCCAGAATTTCCCAATCACGATGACTCCTTCAGGGCATGCTCTGCCTGGGCTGCCCCTCCCTGGTTCTACTGGGCATCCAGGGTTCCCAGGGTTGTACACTCCCCACAATGCAACTCAGCAACAACAGGTAATGCCATCAAACCGTCTCTGGGGCAGCACTGAGTTTAGAAAACAGAATCCTGTCTATTTCTAAAATTGAATTGCAGCTCCAACAATATTTTTGTGATCATATAAATAGTTTTTTAATCACAAATAATGTGATGTGTGTAATTTTGTAACATCTCAAAATATGTCACATCAGGACTTGTCAATGGATCTCGATCATTCATCTATGAGGGATGGCAGACATGGTCGAAGGTCACACTCAGGCTCAAGGTGAGCATCCTCCATGATATGTCTAACTAGAAGTCATGTATTATTTAGTGTCCTTAACACAGTTGGCACATTGGATGTAGAGTACAAAGAATAGGTTTCAGTGTCTTTTTTTTTTTGGCCCCTCAGATCTCCAAAGCGGAGAAGGTCACGGTCTAATTCCCGTACACGACGATCCAGGCACAGGCGGTCCCGCTCACGCTCCAGAGATCGACGTCACCATTCCCCACGGTCTCGCTCACATGAGCGCCGGGACAGAGAGAAAGAGAGAGAGCGACGACAGAAAGGCCTCCCACCACTCAAGACTGAAACACTAAGCAGTGAGTCAGACTCTATTTCAGATTATTTTTATTCAAGTAAATCAAACACTGAAACAATCTGTTTGGTTTGCACACTGTTTTGTTCCATTATTTTTTATTCTATTATATTTAAGTAAATTTTAGGTCAATTTTCATACCTTTTTAAACCTTTTTCTTGGTCCTTTCTTAGTTTGCAGTACAACTCTTTGGGTGGGCCAGCTAGACAAGAGAACTCAGCAACAAGATGTCGCCTGTTTACTGGAGGAGTTTGGGCAGATTGAGTCCATCAATGTAAGTGGATTTGTACATCAATTACATTGATCCGGCTATGTCTGTATCCTGTGCATATGTATCTTTTTTGTCCTGTGGTCACCTCGTAGTAAATTGACAGGTTTATAGCTAAATTATATGTTTTTTCTCCTCTCTCTTGTTAAGATGATTCCCCCACGTGGCTGTGCTTACATTGTCATGATACATCGGCAAGATGCCTACAGGGCTCTACAGAAGCTTAGCAGAGGCTCATACAAAGTTAACCAGAAAGCCATTAAAGTAAGTGAGCAACACATATTGTAGCTTAAACAAATATAGAAAACAAACGATAGACAAAACTAACTTTCTAATGCCTGGACAGATTGCTTGGGCTTTGAACAAGGGCATAAAAGCTGAGTTTAAACAGTACTGGGATGTGGAGCTGGGTGTCACCTACATACCCTGGTCTAAAGTTCGCGAGGACCAGTTGGAAGAGCTTAAAGAAGGAGGAATAATAGATGTAGAATCCTTATCACCAGGTAAAAATATAACAAATAAACGCTGAACCAAAATTGTAACCATGCAATATCTTTATTCCTGTTTTGTCTAAGCAAAATCTGGATATAGGAGAGTATACAGTGACCAATCTGAAATGAGCTTTTGTTGACTTTTGCAGAATGGAGTGGAGCGAGGAAGACTCTCAATCACCCAGAAGAACTCGCCCACAATGGGCGTCCAGAACAACAGCAGGTTGAGGAGACCCAAGTATTGCCCATAGCTGCCCCAGCTGCTCCCCCTGCACAGGTTAACCACTGCAGCAAGATGTTATCTTAGATTTTAAAAGATTTGTTTTAGACTTTTTTTAATGAGCTGTTTTTGATTGCTGTGATGTTTTTGATTGCAGTTGTTTGAAGGTAACTTTTGGCATCACCAGTAAAGTCTCTTAAATGTTCTCAGGTTCCAATGCAGCAGCCAATGGTTGGTGTGGGTTCTCTCCAGCCTCCCATCTTTCCTGGTCCTATAGGCATGCCTCCACCTTCCTTCCCTCCAGGTGTCCCCCCTCCTCCTTTTATCAGACCTGGCTTCAACCCCCTGCAGATGCCTCCAGGTAGCACCTCCTACAGCTGTCATCTGACTTTCAGTCCGTCACAGTGTCTATTCTGGATTTATGTTTTCAGTTAATGTTATACACAGAATTATTGGTTTATACCTGTAGGGTTCTTTGATACAAATGACACATTACTGACACAAAGTAATGCTGTAGCTTGAGACACTATAATGTAATGTTAAGAAAAAACTGAGAACATACACTGACTGTAGCTTCTGCTCACTTTCAGATTGTATCGGGGAGTTTCTGTGCTAGATGATTATAATGTGTTTAGACAGCTTAGCTCTTTCCTCATGACAATCTGCATTCATGCATTTTCAGACCGAATGAAACCAAAGTGAATCAAACAGACATGAAAACATCCTAATTACTTTACACTTTTTTTCTTCCAGGTTTCCCCCCCCCAGCTGCCATGCCCCTAGGTCCCCCACCTCTGTCCAAAGGTGGAGTTGAGGACCCGCCTCTGGACCCAGTTGGTCTGGGCAACAGGAAAAACGAGGATATTCTTGAGGGTCCTAACATCTTTAACAACCAGATGGGTCAGTCTAGTTTTTTGTCTTTCCTGCACCATGAAAACAACAAAGAAAAGCTATTTTCAAATTATTTATTCTGTTGTCGACAATTTGAGCTAAAAATTAAACCTGCATTTTGTCTTTGTGTCCACTATCAGGTAACCAAGTAGGTGGACCTCCTGGTGGTCCTCCAGGTGCACTTCCAGGTACTCACCTAGGTGGACTTCCTGGTGCACTTCCAGGTGGTCCTCCAGGTGGACCCCCCAATGCACTTCCAGGTGTACACCCTGGAAATGTCCAGCCCGCCTCTGGTGGTCTACTAGGTGCACGGCCTGGCATAATTCCACTACAGCGTCCTCCAGTTGCCCCTTCACCACATATGCAACGATTCCCTCCACCCCACGGGTCTCGACCCCCTCATCCTAACATGCCTCCCATGCCCCCACAGATGATACCCAGGCCACCACACCCTCAAATGGTGCAACATGAGTCCCCTCTGCCTAAGGCAGGCTTTGGGATCCCCCCTCCACACAATATGAGGGCTCCATTCCCTCATGGCCCTCCTTCTCAAGGTCCTTCTCAAGGTCCTCCTCCTCCTTTTATCAGACCAGGAGGTCCCCGTGCTATGGAGAGGCCAGAGGAAATGGATGGCAGATCATTCAGAGGAGACCGGCCAGGGTTCAGGGACCGAGAGCTAGAGAGGGACAGAGACTGGGATAGAGACAGGGATAGAGAAAGAGATCGAGGTTTTGGAGGTGGAAGACGGCCATTTGGTGATGGAGGAAGGGGTGGAGATAAAATGGATGGCAGGGACAGGCTTGGAGGCTGGCAGGAAGAGGGAGGTGATCATCGCGGAGGGGGATGGGACAGAGACCGAGATCGGGACAGAGACCGTGATCGGGACAGAGATCGAGACAGAGACAGACGGGACTGGAGGGAGAGGCGAAGCAGCCTTGATAGAGACAGAGAACGAGGAAGAGGTGACGATGGGGAAAAAGAGCGAGGAAGGGGAGAAGGTGGGAGTCGAGAAAGAGCCAGAGGATCTGAAGTAAAAGGGGACAGACCAAGACGAGAACGGCGAGAGAGGATCTCACGGTGGGACAAGGATGATCGATTGGCTGAACTGGAAAACATGGATAAGTTTCGGACCTCTAATAACACAGAGCAACTTCGTGTGACTCATGTTACTAATGTGGAAACCAATAAAGAACCAGGTCCTGAAGCTTTTCATATGAAAACAGAATCAGAACTGTTAGCTCCCCCTGCAGAGGTAACTACTGCTACTGGAGATCTGGTTCCTACTGAACCTTTACCTTTAGCTTCAAGTGAGTCCATAGAGACAAAACAGGAAGTAGCATCATAGACTGCTCCTCTAGCTAGTGAGTGCTGTGAACCCCTGATGGATAAAGAAAGATGTTTTCTAATGGTCCGTCTCAGCTCTTGGTGGTAGGTAACAACTTGGGTAATTGACAGTATCTGGGCAGTGTATCTTGACAACAAAACACTCACTAATGGATGTTTTCTGCTTCATGGGTTATGATAATAATTTGGCCTCAAATTTGTGTCTCTACATACATGATCAGTTTGGAAACATGTCTGTATATTGGCTATTTAATGTAGTTTTCCTCCTTCCTCTAAGATGTAAGGGTGAACAGAGTGAGTGTTTGCATGTTAACCTAGGTCGGTCCATGTTTTTGTTTTTTGTTTTTTTGCACTAGTTGAAGATACACATTTTTTATTATACATGTGAAATACATTTATTTTACTTCATGCCCTAAATCTGTGGGATAGAAGGAACTTCTCGCGTGTAAATTTCTTCTTTTAGAAATAAGGTTTTTAAATTTGCCAAAGTGTCATGTGGAATACTGTATAGTGGTCATTATTTTGTCTTCATCGTTATGTCAAAATCTCTCACC
>JAVQJX010163030.1:0-12433 GCA_036025115.1 Ambassis agassizii
ATTTTCACCTCAGCTTTTTATTTTCAAGCATATGTACAGTAGTTTGCTCTTTATAGCTACAGAAAGATTGGCAAAAAAATCCACAAGTTCCAAGTAAATTTTTGATATGACTCTGTTAAAAACTGTATACAAAAAGACCCCAAAAACTGTACATGAATTAACATAACTACATTTATATATTGTATCTGAGTATTTATAGATACTGTAGGTTATGAGAAGAATAACACATTCTGTTCAAAGGCTGTCAGTTCAGAGTGCAAGACCTTAAGAATCCACCGTTAATGGCTTTCAGATTGTTTCTACAGCGAGGTGTCAGATGAGACGGGTTCAGTGCGGGTTGTGTATCTGAGCTAACACCACAGAAATCTCTTTTTTTTCCATTAAAGCTATACATACATACATACATACATACATACATACAGTACGTACAAGAGTGTCCAGTGTAGTTCTACATAAATAAGACACATCAAATACTGTCTCCAAAAATAAAAAAAAATGTAACAAAGATTCACAGGATTGTGAACACACATATAAAACAGCTCTGCAGTGACTTTTTTTGTTTCAGTCCTCTAAGTGCCATCTTTAAATGAACTGATGATTGGATCCTCTCATTCAAAACTAAATACAAGCTTAGAGGCCACTTTTTTTTTTGCAGTGGGGGGGTCATTTACACACAAGGCAATACTCACTGTTTCTGTGTGTTTGATTTAAAATTCATCCTCCTTTGTTTCCACTTGATATCAGTTCAGACACAGCTGAGGGAATTTTGTGAATTTACGAAACAACCCTTTAATTCGTCTTTAAATCCTTTTTGGAAATAGGAAATATAGAAGAAAGAAAACATACAGAGGATATTTCTCTTTTTGAATTCTGGTTTTGTGAGTCTCTTTTAGACACATTGTCTTCCAGTGTGTAAAAAGGGAGATTTTACACATATAACCACAAACAGTACAAAATAACATTTCAGAGACAGACGCCCCGTATAAAAACATTTGGAATAACAACAATAAAAAATACAATATTTTGGTGCGGTTATTTTGTTCGTCGATTGTGTTGACTACATTCATCTTTTATTTCCTCTGTGGTGCATCCACAAACATCCATCCTCTGCAGAGCCTATCACGAAGCTGATTAAATATTCACCATAAAGCAAGCGACACCTAAACACAAGGCACCTAATGTAGAGCAGCTAAAGTATCTCTAGCAGCAACAAGGCTTTGGTTCAGAGAAGTTCTATTCAAAGATTACACAACAGATGGATACACATATGGATGATGATGATGATGATGATGATACCGATGGAAGAGGTAGGAAAAGGTCCACATTGCTTCAGCAGAGGGGGAGAAAGAAAGACAGAGAGACGGCTAGAAGGAAAGACAGAAGAGAAGTGTGAGAATGAAATCAAAGGCTGAACCATGAAGGCCTCTTTTAACACCACGCTGACATAAAACTGTTCCTTCATGTCAATTAAAAAGACCAAAACTCATTTAAGGCATCAAGTTATTTTTTGATTATCTCAAATATTTTTTAATCTTAATCTAATCTGCACACGTCCTTCTTGTTGGGTTATTTGTCTCTCTTTGGTTGGTGATTTCACTGAAAAGGCACATACTGAAGCTACTACTACAGCACTCTATCACTAAAACATGAAGCTGCGTGTGGATAATATAAGAGATGAATATCATTAACACAGTCTTCTATAGCCATCAGCACACACGCACATCTATCCTAGACTTTTTGCGTGAAAGCCTGAGTGTTGGATGCGTGTTACACCTCCAGCGCTCAGCCTTTCCTCCTCTACAGCAGCAGCACGACTGCTTACAGTGTCGTCGTCCTACGGAGTATTTCTGGACAACAAGTTTGCACACAGGCAACACCAGTTAGTCCTAAAAAGAGGCAGAAAAAAAAGGGGAAAGAAAAGGAGATGAAGACATGTTTGGCTTGGCTTGTTAAAGTCACCATCATCATCGTCACAATGTAAAGCAGCTGCCACAGAGGGCAGACAGATGTAAAGGGTCAGTGCATGCATTTTTAAATAAAGGCTCTTGACATCAATACACTGAGCCCTTTGCATGTCATGGCGACGACGTGTCCCATAGTGCTTTGTGTCACCTCTTTTTTTTTTTTTAACTTTTGGGCTTCACTTTACTTTTCAATGTGTCCTTAATGTCTGATATCAGAATGTATGAGGATAAAGAGGAATAAGTTAGACTGAGGTCTCAGACCCCGCCCCGTTGTAGGCGTGCCCCTGCTTTGAGTGGCGGTCCGTAAATCGCAGGAGTGGGGAGAAGGTGCAGTAGTCTGGCGTTCTTTGCCAACGTGTGAACATGATTTTCTTTGTAAAAGGGTCAGACCTTCGAGGGTTCTGAGCGTTCCTTTGGGTTTCCGAGCCTCGTCTGTGGCCGCCGGCCTTGGGCGGGGCGTGGAGGGACGCCAGGGGGGTGAACTCCGACAGCTGGCCCTTATAGAGCTTATCAGCATTCTGTAAGGATGAAGAGAGAGGAAGATGAGAGGAAGAAAAAAAAAGAGAAAGACACAGAGAGGAGGGACACTGCTGTCGCTGCTGGCCAGAGATTTTTATGCAGTTTGGTAGCTTAATAAAAACCAGTCAGACAATAGTTATTAAATGTGGTGTCTGTGTTTGGCCAGCTGTGACAGTAAAGTCCCATCCACTTTATGCAAACACAAAAAACAAGTTAAGAACACAAAAAAAAATAATCCTGCAAACAAACCATGCAAATATAAACAAGACCACACCAATATCCACCTGGAGTAATTAACCACTAGATGGCGCCAAACCTCCACATTTGGAAAACCACAACCTACATACAAATCCCAAATCCCAGGTCAGCGAGATTTGAAGACACACACACAAGCACTGCAACCCATGTGTTAGTCAGATCATCACCTCCACACAGCAGCAGCAGCAGGGTGTGTGTTTTACCGTACCGAAGCCCTTTAGGCCTCTGTGACCGCTACTCCATCTAGTAAGGAGTCTGACTTCTGGTAGGTCAGGGCCCTATCAAAGCGTTTGTTATTCCTCACATGCTGTGGACACACACACACACATTAAGGATCTAACACTAATACATAAAATAAAAACACCTGAAAGCATCATGCTAAATCAATTAGTAAAGAACAAAGTAAGTTCATGCAAAAAAAAAAAAGAAAAATAGAAAATATGAAAGGATGAGGAGAGACAATAGGAAAAGGCAGAGGGGTCACCTCCTGGGTTAGAAACTGATTCTGCTGGAGGTCTGTGACAGCATAAAGATGGTGGAAGGCTCGGAGGCAAGGCAGCGGCGTTTGGTCTGCCACAGGTGGGAGGAAGGGAAGAGAGGAAGAGGAGGGAAGAGGAGGGAAGAGGAGGTCAGAGAGGAGAGTGGACAAGGAGATCAGAAACACGATCAGTTCATAAAGCAGAGAGCTTCGTCTTTGCAGGAGCAGGTTACGATTCAAACCTCACAGCAAACACATTTGAGGCTGCACCCGGCTGTCTGTGTACGGCACACACAGCCACAGTAAACTCCACTGTTCCTGTATTAGAAACATAAGCAGCACTGCACACAGAGAGAGGTTTACTAACTTACATCCAGCAGTGCAGGGGCGTAGCCGAAGCCGGCATACATCTGCTGAACCCACAGTCATCAGTTACCCCGCCGCCGATGAAGTATATTTATAGTATTTATTTGTCGTTTGTGCACCCACCTGTATGCGCTCAGTTGTGGTGGGCCACAGCGCCCTCCACAGGACCTTTTTCACCACATCTGGCAGCAGACTGGCTGTTATGAGAAGGATGATACTGAGCCAGGCTGGACCGCTGGATAGCATCTGCATGAACACATAGTACATCCTCTGGTAGTTGAGGAAAGGCCTGCAGAGGAGACACAAACATTTTAACAGGACTCCTCTATGTGTTTTATATTAAAACATACATTTTTGTAAGCGCACCAGATGATGCCGCCCCACAGGAGAGAGAAGACCACAAAGAAGATCAGTGAGCCCCAGATGACAAAATGATTGATCCAGGTCCAGTAATGAGTATCAAGAGCCAACTATAAGACAGAGAGAGCGCTTTAATGAGACTTCATTCAGCCTTTGTGTGTGTGTGTGTGTTTCTGTACGTTTTGTTACCTTGAACGTAACAGTGAAAACCAGCACAGTGAAGACCAGTGTCCCAAAAGTCCAGTTTCCAAACATCTGCAGAAGGAGAAAGGTTAAAGTCACATGTAAACAGAGAGCATGTTATTTCACATAAAGCTTGATTTTACTATGACGCACAAAAGGTGCTTAAACGTCTAATAAAGTGCACGATATATAGAATCAATCAATTAAACAGGATGGCAGGGTGTTTAGGTAGCAACATTCAGATGGCTGATGGAAACCGGAAGGATGAGATGTTTCTCTGCTGAAATCAAAACTGTTACAACTTTCCACAGTAACTGGGTCACCTGGATTCACAAAACATGCTTCAGGCTAAACTGCTCTGAAACTAAATGTGGTATTGAATAAATGCAATAAAAATGTATGTGGGTGTCATACAACTTCTTCATAAATAAAGCTAATAAAGCAGTGTTACCCAACCTTCTAGCATCTAGCAGCATCTTAACACCAACTTTTACCATGGACACCACCACCGTTGCCACTACGGTAAGCCTCGTAGGACAAAATTCAACTCAAAATTCTCTCAAACTCTACGGGGCAGTACAATAAAGTGATTAAGTGGCAAACCTAATGATCTCTGACTGCACACAGGTTGGGAAACACTGTTCTAAAGATCCAACCGTTTTTTTTTTTCTCTGTATCCCCACACAAACCCAGCACACGTACACAAGGTGTTTGCAGCTGGACACACGGTGAAGGCAGGTAACTACACAGAAGCCTACAGTGTCTATGTCAAGCATTAAAAGGCTGGATGTGTGTGATGAATGGTGAGGCTGTGTGAAAGTGAAACTAGGGAGCGAGATGACAGGAGAGAGAGACAGGGACAGGCTTACCATCTGTGTGTTGGTTGTCATTAGCTGGGAGGAGGAAAGAGAAGCAAAAAGAAAGAGCAACATAAAGGTAAGAGGAGAGGAAGAAGAAGAAGACATGGCCAGAAGAAAAATCATAAGAAAATGAATCAAACTGTTTAGAAATAAAATAAATGCACAAAATTAAGTCAAGCAAGTCCAAGAGAGAGCTGCTTGAAAACCAAATACACAGAGAAAGATGGTGGAAAACTCGCCATGCTGTCGTGTCAGATGTCACTGAAAGACTGTCGTTATATTTAATGTGTACAAAAGCAACTTTTCCTGCCGTTAAAAACATTTAACAATATCGGCTGAACCGTCAGTGTTACCTGTCCATTGCTGGTGAATGTGGTGTTGTCAAACAGGAAGTAAGCACCGAAGAACATCACAATGGCATCATATACACCCAACACGGTCCAGTATATAAAGATGGGCCACCGCAGCAGTGAGTTCTTAGCAATGTCTCTGTGAGAGTAAACGCAAGACGACAAGCTGAGTAATTGCACTCTTTTATAAATCAATATTTCTGTACAGTACACAGGGAGGGTCCTTAACCAGAAATGAGATATTTTAATTTGATTGAACATGGCTTTTATGAGCCGTGATGAATCATGATTAGACGGGCATAAAATGAACTGAGGCCATTTGTTTAGAAGTCTGATCATACATTTCCAGAAAACGGCTTTCTGTAAATCATTACACAAACCTTCAGACTCTTTGAAACGAAGAGTTGAAGCGGAACCTTTAGCATCTGTTTGGAGGTCAATTTGAAAATCAATAAACAATGTTTGTGCTCCAGTTCATTAGAGCCAAACTTAAAAAAGTGGATAGTGTCATATAGCGGAAGAAGAAGAAATGTCTTTCTTTTGAATGAGAAACTAACCTATAAAGAGTGGGATCCTTCTTCAGGATGTCCATGTTAATGTGCTGCTCTATGAGACTGTAGAGGAGGATGGGCAGCGAGGTGAAGCTGATGTTGTAGAGAGTCAAGTAAGCTGTGTCGTAGAGCGGCTGGGGATTAAAACAGAAAGCAGGATTAGTTTTTTTTTTTTTTTTTTTTTTAAATCATTTCAGTTTATTTTGTGTTTATCTACCTGTTGTGAGAAGCCACAGAAGAACTGATAGAGGAACTGAGGGAAGATGAAACAGACATTCTGGGGAAAAAAAAAAAAAAAAAAAGATGATTTAAAAAGTCTGGATTTAACCACATTAAATGTACAACACAACAGTGTAAAGTGTGAACACCTTGTAGAAGAAGTATTGCACGAGTTCAGAGATGCGTATGTAGTAATAATGTCCGTGGACTAGCAGCATCTTCTTGAGGTGTTTGAACTTAGGGATGGCGTAGTCGCTGTTCCTCACTGCCTGGCGACCCTCCTTACCCATAATGCCTGAAGTCATCACACACCGTTGTGTTTACAGACGGACTACATTTTTATCATATATGTGCGTGGTCTCGTAGGGACAGCGTATACTAACCAATGCCGACATGAGCCTCCAGGATCATACTGACATCATTAGCTCCGTCTCCAATGGCCAGTGTGATGGGGTGCTCTCTGGAGGTTTTGATCAGCTTGACGATCTGTGCCTTCTGAAGCGGCGCCATTCGACAGCACAGCACGGCGCTGCAGTTGCGGCAGATTTCCAGGAAGATCTCTTTGTAATTCCCTGAGTTTGAATCCTCCTGGCCGGGCCGCATCACCGCAGAGAGGGTGGCTCCATCGATGATCAGACCGTAGTCCGGACAATCATTTGATAAGCTGGAAAGAAAAGACTATAATTAACACCTCTCGTCTTTTATTTTGTTTGGTTTTTTGTCCTATCACAAACACTCACCCAGAGTAGGCGTCCCGGGTCATGCCTCCATGTTGCCGCAGGACTGTCCTGCTCAGGTCAAACAGGACGTCATGAAGGCTCTGCTCCTCCGTACGCTTCGTGGTCAGCTCCAGGATCTGGGTGTTACGGTGGAACAGCTTGCTAGCGTAGCAAGTGGCAGCTGCTGTCTCCATCTTGTCTCCAGTCAGCACCCACACCTTTATTCCAGCTTTGTGGAGAGACTCGATGGTGTCTGCTGCTTTTTCCTGGAGCCTATTGTGGAGGGAAAACAGACACAGAAAGACAGGAGCTAAGTCTCATCTGCCTTCAACAATTCCTTTTAAGCCTGCACTATAATTGCCTTAGTGGCACGCGGAGGGCTGAACTGCCACTTGCTCTCACTCACTCAGAAGTAGGGCAGCATTACAGATAGTGAAACACAAAATCAATCAAAAAGGATCTTCCACCTGTCCTCCACAGCAGTGGCCCCCAGCAGTATCAGGTCTTTCTCAATGAGGTCGTAAGCCTCAGCTAGCCGTTTGTCTCTGTCCTGTAGAGCCAACTTGGCCCCGTTCAGCAGATGGCACACTTCCTCATATTGTTCAGGGCTCAGAGGGCGATAGGCAACACAAAGTGTCCTCAGACCCTCCTGGAAGAGATTCACACAGGGTTAGACTTTTCATTCAATCACAGAAAACATGTGTGGGCAGGGACTGTACTTTCTATATCTGCTCCATGACTCGAACACCCACCACATTGATGAGCAGTCCAACAACATCATGCACATTTCTATTGAGTGTGTGCTCACCTCACACACAGACAAGACTTTTAAGTTATGTAACACAGAATACAAGTTTTGTATTCACACTGGAGTCTTTATATGAAAAAAAAAATACATGGTAAATATTTGATGAAAGTGGGTCATGCTCCACTGATTGACTTCCTGTGGTAGCTATGGAAACCAACATGCAATGCAAGCTGTGAAAACCACCGAAGTCATATGACCTTTGAAATGTTCACAAAAACATTTGTGAGAGTATAAAAAAGACTGTGTGTGTGTGTGTGTGTGTGTGTGTGTGTGTGTGTGTGTGTGTGTGTGTGTGTGTGTGTGCGCGCGCACTCACCACTGCGTTGTGCTCCACTCGAGCTCTGACCTGCTCCACCTTGCCTGATATCACCCTGGGGAAGATGGAGGAGTCTGCACCTTTACAGAACAGATACAGCTCACCTGCTCTCACACACACAAAATACAGATTGTGTATAAGAAGAAAAAAAAAATACACACATGCATCTACAGTATACAAACACACATGAGGGGATTGTGGGTAATTACCATTGCCAGCCCTGACAATAACGCTCATCCTCCTTCTGACAGAGTCAAACGTCAGAACCTCCAGAAGCTCAAACCTGATCACACAAAAAGCAGTGAATGTGAATGTTTATATTCTCATTTGATAAACGCACAAAGGCACACTCACCTTTCAATCTCATCCTCCCTATTTAAGATCTCCATCTGACCGTCCTTGAGTCTCAGATAGGTGAAACCGAGCCTGCGGCGCAGAGCAGCACAGTGTTATTTGGAAGCGAGCGAACAAACAGACCTGTGTGTGACGTATGTCTGCTGCACCTCTTCATGCCCTCCACCAGCGCCACCTCGTCTGGAGAAGATGAGATGTAGAATGAGTTGGACTTTCCCTGATGGATGCCATGTTTGATCCCGTCTACCGTCTCCTCTTCTTTCACCTGCACCGTGTGGCACAAACACAACGCCCGGAAAAACAGCTCCTCGTGTTCCTGCGCGAACGACGCTGTGTTACTCTCATGAAGACGCAAACGCAGACGCAACAGACAGAAATGTCGGTGCTCACCCTGGCTTCAGGACCTGGCGATGTGTCAATCATATCCATAGCGGCGGCGCCAGGCATCACCTGCAAAACATCACATTTCAGTGGTCTGAAAGTGAGTCAAGTGAAACAAAACAAACATCTTACCTGTCCGTTGCAGATGGCATGAGGCACATAAACATGTCCGTCCACACAGCACTCTATGAACTCCATGTTGTTCTCCGTCAGAGTCCCTGTCTTGTCCGTGAACACGTACTCCACCTGGAAGGACAGCAGGATTCAAACATCTTCTAACATGCGAATCCTTAAAAGCCTTCATCTCCGCTACCTGTCCCAGCTCCTCGTTCAGGTCCGACGTGTTGACCACAGCTCTCTCTCCAAGCTCCTCGTCAAACATCTCATCATCCCACATAATAAAGTAGGAGCCCAGGAACTTCTGCATCTCCACGGTGACGTACATTGACACAGGGATGATGTAGTTGAAGAGAACCATGAAGGCTAAAAAGTCTGTGAAGGCCCTGATCAGCTGAAGTAGGAGGACACAGTGTGAGAGAGGAGTACACATCACAAGCCAGCTTCAGGAAGTATGACTCACAATGTGTCTTTGTCTTTCAGTTTCCGTCTTCTGGTTGTACCACGGCTCGTCTCTGTTGGGGTCAGCCTGCCACACGTACTTCAGCGCCGTGTTGATGAAGGCTTTGCTGATGAGGATGCACAGGTAGACCACCAGGTAGGCATTCATGGACCTACAGAAAGAGACAATAAAAAAAAAAGGCAAATTAAAAAGTAGAAGATATTCCAATGAGGTAATCAGACACATAGCACAGCCAAGTGTAAATCCACCTACAGTCGGCCATTTCTACAAGCCATCTGGATACTAGACTGTGTCGACGCCAGATGGAAAGAAGATTGATCAGCGAGCGGCACAGACAGTCAGCGAATAAATCAAGACATGAAAAGTGAACAGATGGATGGAAAGAAATGTATAAATGATTATCTAATCCAGTGCTGGCTGGAGAAAACAGTGGCACATGCACAAGGACGTCAATCGACGCTAACAGGTTCCAAAAAGACAGAAAGATGAGAGCTTACTTTTCCACTGCAGATCGTTTCTGAGACTTGGACTGGTAGTTGAGAGCCATCTTGGTTTCCATGCCAGTGTAGATGGCAACAGCTACAGAGAGGGGGAAAAAAAAAAGAGTGTGTGAGCTCCAGCTTTGGAGAGCTGATGAAGTTAACAGTGAAACCATGTGAGTGTATTATTACCATAGATGTATTCAGTGTTTTTGAGCGTGGCTCCTCGGAGCAGCAGGTTCTCTGATCCAAGCGGCCTAAAGACAGACAGACATTTACACTCTGATCAATCTTTGTTTCAGCACCACCTCATATTCTTGTGGGCTTCATTCCTTACCGGGCCACTGGCTCATTGTCCATGTAGATGTTGATACGGCCCACAAATCTGTGTATGACAGAGAAGATAAGACACACAAAAAGAAAAAAAGCTTTGTTCCAGTGTTGTACTCACTTGTACAGGTCGGGCTGAGGTTGTTCACATTCTATTGTGGCGTGGATAGAGTCCACTTCCTTCTCTGTGTTGTAAGCTTTTGTGTCCTGAACTGCATAGTATGTCTAGAGAATAGAAATGAAGAAAAAGGGTGTAAAGAAAAAGAAAAGAAAAAAATGGTGTTTATCTAACACACCTTGTGGCTGCTTTCTCCATCCAAACTAGCTGTTGTCACGAAGCACGTCCCGTCTTCTCGGGATGTGGACAGAAGGATGAGATCACAGGGGAAGGTCTCGTCTTCTTTCACCATAACGACATCTCCCACCTGACACACACACACACACACACGCAGCAGGGATCACAAAATGACTTTCCTAACTTGATGTCATGTCCTCACTTATCCCATTATTCACACCATTGCTAATGCAGTCTCTTCTAATGCAGTTTGCTTAACAAGCTAACCGTCTGCTTTACCACCTGCAAGCTCCCAAAGCTCAGCCAACAGGCACAGACTTTTGTTTTCTAGCTGCTAAATGACACATCTTAAACCGTTTTTCACTATATTTTAAATTGTGACATAACATACATTAATGTTTTTAAAGCTTAATTGCACTCAAATGTGGACACACACACACATCTAGAGATTAACAGCAGGAACATCCCTTAGCATGAGCCAATAAAACAAATGTCCCCAAAGCTCTGTTCATGTTACATGGGGTGAAAGTGATTTATCTGGTGACACACACACAAACATACCCTGAGCTTGCGACTTTGTTTGCAGACCACTTTCCCATGCTGCACCACATGCACTGGACACTGGTTGACAGCGTTGTCTGCTTTATGTCTCAGCCAATCTTCATAACCCTACGAGAGAGAGAGAGAGAGAGAGAGAGAGAGGAGTGTGTGGGAAGTCATTATGTGTGTGAGTGTCAAAACTCATAAAGGGTGTGAAATTAAACAAAGCGGTCATGAGTCTCACCTGTTTAATGGCCGTAACTGTGATGACAAAGAAGAGTGGCAGTCCACTGGTGACTGGGCTTGTGGGAGTGTCGATGATCAACTAGTGTGACACACACACACACACAACTGAATGACACATTTAGGGCAGCAAAATAATATCTAAAAAGACAGACAGCTGTAAGAGAGTCACATCTATTGGCTTCCATAGGGAAATGATGCGATACTCAAATTCACACTCATATCTTAAAGATGCCATTATGTGGGAATGTGGCCAAAAACGGTCACTATGCTCAAATTCAAGCGATGAATCCTACGCTGTGAGTTCATTTGTTTGCTACTCATTTAAATCATCTCCTCTATAGACCCTCGCTCTGCCTCCATCTTTATCTTTTTCTGATTAGGTTTCGTCGCCTCCACCATCGTAGCTCAATCGTAAACTGTCAACCTGCAGCTGAGATTCTACTGACAGCAATGATTGGTAGACGGCGGTGGGCGGAGCCTCATGACAAAACATGATTTCAAAACATCAACATGATGATATTCATTTTTTTAATGTGAATATTTTGTCTGTACTGTTGTTGTTGGTGAGTTCAGTTTGTTATATGAACATTATTCCACAGTCTCTGTCACATTTTAGGATTTTACAGCCAGATGATTTGGATTTCTTACATACTGTACCTTTAAGCTTCAACAGAATGCAATGAAGTAAACAAACGTTTTACCTGAACCAGAAATATGATGAGAAAATAGAAGTTGGCGACTCTCCTGAATTGCTCAAACATGTTCTTTGGGATGAAGTTCCAAAATGTGTACTGGAAACATAAAGAAAAACAAAGAATGAGACGTCGTCATTCTTTCCTGACCTCTGTGTGTATGAACGGTGTTGAACTGACCTTGGAGGAGACTATTCTGTTGTCGGGAAATCTTTGTTGTATAAAGGCCTCAGTTCCCGGAGGAGGCTCTTTATGTCCGATGTAAATGGTCCTGCTGTCCACCCAGTTCTCCTCACCAACACACTGCAGGGAGGAGACAGACACACACTCAGTTTGTATATTCTGTATTAATTTATAAACCATAAGCAGCATGTGTGATGATATACACAGAAACTGATTCACAGAGGGTCACAATGTAGGAGTAAATTCTCAATGAATGAGAGCGTTTGTTGCCACGGATACACAGGCCCGCATGTGACTCAGACTGGAATGCACACACACACACACACACACACACACACACACACACACACACACACACACACACACACACACACACACACACACACACACACACACACACAC
>JAVQJX010163115.1:0-13296 GCA_036025115.1 Ambassis agassizii
CCCCCCCACCCCCCTAACACCCAACCAACACCCCCCCCCCCCCCCCCCACTCCCTCCACACCCCTATGGATAAAAGGTCTCTGTGCCCAGGCAGGGGGCCCTGATTGATCCCTGTGACTAACACACAGGCCATGCATGTTGTTGCGCCCACACTGAGAGCACATGCACCACTGGAGATGTATTATCCACAAAGCAGCCTGGGGTTCACTGGGCAGCGGTGGCATATGTGTTCATGACCCAATTGGATAAAGAACCAAAAAAAAAACACCAATAAAATAGATGTTTAATAAATAACAGCTCTGATGAAGACATATGACAAAATACCTCAGTTATAAGAATGTCTTCCAGACTTTCCTTCATTTTTTCCTTTAAATGCTTTGAATTGTCACTATGTTCTTTATGGATTTCCTGGGCATCTTTATTGTGGCACAGCATCCAGTCAGAACACACTTTAATCTAATCATGTGGCTGCCTTGTTCCCAAGTCGCTGCATCAACAATTTTTGGGAGGTCACTTTTAAGTTCTAATTGAGTAAACTTTATTTGTAAAGCCCTTCTTAGAGAAACATGCACATCACATAGCAATTTACAGAGCAACAAAGGGTATAACCACAACAGCACTCAATATGCTGGTAAATGATGGAAAAGAGCTGATGGACTTTTACATTCACTGGCAACAGAGACTGATGAACAAAAACTTTTGTTTCTTTATTTCTATGTGTCACTGTGTCTTTTCCCTAGCAACTATACCAGTATTTGTGTGTCCACCATGTCGGACAGAGCTGGATTTGAGGGGCTGAAGCTGGGCTTGAAGGTTGGCAGAGTGCTGAGGGCCTCGACTGACTCGCCAGTGATTACAGCGGATGTTGAGTGTTTACAGAGAGACGGAGAGAAGAGGAGGAGGAGGGGTGCACAGAGACAGCTGCTTTCACTCTGTACTGTAAACTACACACACGCACACACACAAGCACTTACACAGAAGGCTGTAGCTACATTGGAAACCCCACAAGCCCTGCAGTGTCTATGTGTGTGTTTGTGCTACAGCTGGCCCGCTGGGACCAGTGGTTCAGAGTGACAGCCATACACACATCAGCTCAAGACTGCAGCTGAACAAAGTGCAGTCTGGGTGGGGGAGAGACTTGGTGGATGCTGACTGACCAGCCAGATCTTTTTTTTTTATACATACAGTAAGTACTTAAAATTAGGTTAAAGATTTGTTTTAAGACTTGGATTAAGAAGTCTGACCTTTTTCGAACCAGTAAAGTTAATATATTTTTTTTTATTCAGCAGCTGCCTTTTTTCACACAATAAGTCATCATGTTCCAGTTACAGGTTTCTGAACGTGGTGTGAAGACAGTTTGGCGTCAGATGGATCACTGTGTAACACTGGGCTCTGCTCCAGCATGTTTATATCCTCAGGTAACAAAAGTGACAGCAAACAATAAACAGCATGTGAGCATGTATGACTGCAGAGCTGAGAGGGTTTAGGCACAAGCAACCAGCTAAAGAGTTAATACAAATACAATGGGAAAAAATGGAAAAAAACAAGAAACCCTACGAAGATGAGACATGAAAGATAGATAATCTCAACAAAGATCAGTCCCTCATTAAATATCAAAATCAATATTTCTCCGCCAACTTATATGTGACTTAAAGCAAAAAATAGGTGTTAAGAAGGTTCCCTGGGTATGTTGTAAGAAAAGAAATGACCCAGAATGAAAACAAATGAAGGGAAAGAAGCAAGAGCAGAGTCAAGGTACACTTAATTGTATAGCTTTTTTTGACACACAAATACAGACCAGACCAGCAAACTACCTCCTGACCTGGTTAAAAAGAAAATATGCAAGAAGAAGTCGCTGACTGGTTTCTTCCGTGACAGTAGTGTAGTGCATTATTGGGATTATTTTGAAACCAGTGCGTTTGTGTGTGGTGGGCCACTGTGATCACCGCAGGGGGGGAAAGGTCGCCAGTAACAAGCGAGTCTGACAGCTTAATTACCAATGCAGCTAAAGATTTATTGGTTTATCAATCAGAGCCCCAGGCGCTGCCTTTACCCTCAGGAGACGTGAGCCATTACCACGAACCCATTGGCCCATGTGACCCAGACTCTTCTTGCTCTGGCCCGGTCACACCAGGGCATTCCTACACCCTATGCTTCTGTTAATGCAGGCACACATGTCAACTGATGCACATAAACACAAATATTTTTGGTATATACACATGTGCCCATGTGTACCAAAGCAAAGACGGAAGCACAGAAGCAAACAGAGGTATCTTTGCAAACATATGCATAGGCTCCTAAATACTGCACACACACAGACAAAAAAGAAATACATAAAAACGCACAAAGCATGGACCACAAAGGCCAGCATGTGGGCGATGAACCTTTTATGTTTTGAGACAAAGGCCCAGCTGAAGCAAAGACAAGACCAGAAAGAGGGAGAGAGTAAAGCTGCAGGCTAAAATGCTGTATGTTTGACTTAACCGAAAGGTATTTTCAGAACCACATCTAGAAATTCCAACCATCTGGACACAATTATCTTATTTCTAAATTAAGATTTAGCTCATTTGCAATCCTGTCGATGAGTTGTGACACTGACACAAGGAGGGCAGATGTGAGGGTGATCTATTGGCTGGCAGTGTGTTGCTATGTGGTGGGTGTGGAGAGAAAGGACCACCGATCAACCAGCCGGGCAGGCAGGCAAGCAGCCAGGTGGCCAGGCAGGCAACTCAGATAAACACTCACAGCCTTAGCTGAGAGTGTAGCCTGTAGTCATGTGGGAGCTTCTTAGTGAAATGCTGCCCCCATGTGATGGCAGCCAGGAACAACATGTCAGTCTGTTGGCAAGAGGAGTTGTACCTGAAAGAGCCTCCTCCAGGGTCGTTGAGCTTGTTTTTCTGATTCCCAGAGATCTGAATAGGCAGGCCCACGGGACTTTTGCCTGCTTGGATGATGGCTCCCTTCCCCATTGTACCTGTTAAGTAAAAAGGGGGACGAAGAAAGAAGAAAACACTAAACAAAAAGGAAGGGAGTAATGTTATCATTGAAGTGTCCCCTTGTATCTGCGTCAAATATCCTCCTGTCTAACGACTACCTTCAGCTGTCTCTGTCATCCTCACAGGGGTAGATGGGTGGGGGTGGGGATGGGGGGAGCAGTACTGTCGCTCTCCCCAGGTTGGTGCGGAGAGCGTTGCTCTGTCAATATCACTGCGCTTCACCGGCTCTCCTTACACTCCTAAACCGCATCCTGCTCCGAGACACGTTTTCCAGAGAGGCACAAGGACTGCCAGAGTGAATTTAAACTTGATTTTAACAGGCATGTTCCTAGCCAAGAGGCACAGAAAAGTATTTTTAGAACTATCCCCGCATTCCAATTTATGGGCATAAAACAACCTACAGATCTTTCACTGCAGGCAATCTTGGGGAAGGGGGCAGATCAAATTTGTATGCACCTCCGATCGTACACAAGCAGACACACACATATACACGCTAGAGCACAAACAGGTACAAACACGTACACACATTGCACACCACTTGAGAGCACACATCTCTCCTAGGGGAGCGTTACACCCGGTTGGTGTTGGGGCGATATTTTTGGGCTTCTGTAGGAAGAGTGTTTGTGAATCAGTGTGAGTAAGCAGCAGCGCAAATGTTTGAGAAGGCTTTATAACCAGACAGGAAAATACACCTGTTCTCTCTGTGACTCCTGCCTGTTTACACTTCTTACCACATAGTGAGAGAGTTTTACTAACACTTTAAGTTTCACTAATGCCTGTACACTCTTCATATTATTTTGCTGGTTCTTAATTTAAATACAAAGTCAAGCTGAGCTTCAAAACAACAGAGAGATAAACCCAAAACCTAGAGCGTCTAACTAGCTAAATCTCCCATTCAGTTCTCTGCATATCTTTTTCTGAGAAACACAAATGTCTAAAGTAAGAAACCTAGATACTGAACATCTAATTGTATTCGGAGAGCCCGCAAATGTCCTACCTTGTGCTCTGATGGACTGTGTGATCACCACAGGCATCCGGACTTGGCTATCGATGGTGCCTCCTGTCTTGACACCCTGAGGAAGAAAACTTTTATTGTAGCATTGATAATACAGAAACACTTGGAAACTGAGAGAAGATTGACAGGTATGAAATAGTATTGCTCTATTTGTAATACAAAAAGAAGAGAAATAGTTTAGGGAAAAGTCAACTTTCACACACAGTTGCATAATCAATAAGAGCCGGTTGAGTTCTGTGCACAGATTATGTATCAGTTGTAGAAAGGTAGAATATGTGCAAGGGTGATGGTTTCTGCATTGGCTCTACACAACACTAACAAAGTAGAAATCAAATTAAATGCACAGGGAGGGTGATTTTCTGCCACTGTATGTGACCTAGATTTGCTTGCATTTGCAGATAAGACAAAGACAATAAGAAGTCAAGACCGCAGTGGAAAAAGTAGTTTAGAAGAAAAAGTAGTAGCAGAAGAATAAAGGAGGAGCAGGGGGTGCTGGGGACTATGCTGGGCTATTAGAGTCACTTCCTTCCTTGGTAGCAGCTCTTGGGCGAGCCTCAGGCTCAGCCATCCATTCCTACCAGTTTGCTTCTTGCTGCATATTTTTTAGCCTTGTTTTCCATTCCCTGACACATGCTATATTACTGTTCAAGCGACTGAAAAAAGACAGCGGCCATTTTTCCCAGAGATCCACTGCAGGGGTCTATGAGAGTGGGAGGGAAGGGGGAAAAAACACATTCAGAACAAGCACAGATAGCTAACACCTCTGGCTAGCCAGCGACACAGTTAAGAGAGAGGAAAAAACTCAGGTAGGAAGTTGAAGAACTGGGGTTAGAGCCATTTATTTTTCATTTGAAAAGTTTTCCTTCATTTAAACTTCAATTAAATGGAAAATGAAAAGGAATGCTAAGTGTTATTTGGGGGGAAGAACAGCATATTTATTTTAGCATTAGTTTGTGCTAAAGTAAGATTTCCAATATAATATAAACTATATGTAATAGTGGAGGTGGATTGATGTTGATTTCCACAGATGTTGAAGTTGTTGAAGAACAGGATTATAAAGTCACTTCTATATAGTATCAAATATAAGTAGGATATACATTTGTACATTTCTACACACTGTTGCAGTGAACAAACTACAACACTCAGTAGTGATGTGGCCTACTTCTAACCCCCCATTCATTCACTGTTTTATCAAGTCAACTCACCTCCTACAACATTTGCCCTGAGGAGCTTTAAGGCCCAGCTCCCTTCTAGCTACTGCTGCAACTGAAAAATGACCTGACAGTGTTTGCACACCACATGTAGTTAGAAAGGCAGGATAGATTTGCAGTAAATACATAACAATTAATTATAATTAAACTTAAAATATACTCCGCATCGCTGTACAGAGTACACTAAACATAATACTATAAAAGATTAAGTGCATTTTGTGTAACAGTGTAATTTAATGAGAAATCTTAAATATGTACCCCACATACTATACTATATACTTCACAAATCTTTCTCATATCATTGTAGTAAGAGCACTAATTCAACTAGCTGCCTCCTTTCAGTCCGTTGATGTGCCAGTGGCGATCATTCACTAACGTTTTGTGTGATAGTTTATGTTAGTGTTGTGTATGCATGTGCATGCGCATGTAAGAGAGAGAGAGAGAGAGATGGCAAGAGAGACCAGAGGCATGTTCTGGACATGGACTGCGGCCGCCACATTGCTTTAAAATTGACCTGGGGCTGACCTAGTTACCTCACTTCACCCTTCAACAGTTAACGGGTAAAGGGAGCGAGCGAGCGAGCGGGGGAGAGAGAGAGAGCAAGGGAGATGAGAGGGCGATGCGGGGGCAGATACAGTGAGAGAAACTGTTGGAAAGAGATAGAGAGAAGGTAAATGGGGCAAAAGAGGAAAAGAGAGAAAGCAAGTGGCTGACAATGATGAGGAGAAAGTCAGTGAGGAGAAAACAAGAGAAGGAAAGAAGGAAGAGGAAGTGAGAGAATCGCTAAGACAGAAAATTTGAAAGAGAAAGAGAGACCCTCTAGCTTTTCCACCCCTATGCCTGAACCAGACAATCTGAGTCTGACCTCACTTGACCTATCCATAGACGTCTGTGCTCTGTGGGACTGCAAGATTTTCAAAACACAAGTGTGCACACAGACATACAGTATATACACACAGATGTAGCACAGATGTGAGTGGAGAGAGGCTGTTACATTCTAGGCCCAGGGTTACCTGGCCTTAATTCAGTTGTGTCCCCAAACCATCACTGGATAAACTACTCAAGGCCTCCAGGCGTGTCTAACATCTCAGACACTATATCAAGAACATATATATAGGACAGATGGCAGTAGGCTGTGTCTACTTACATGTGAATAAAAACTGTCAATATAATCTAAATGTGGATGTGGCACCTTTAGATGCATTGTGATCCAACAACATTTGTTTCAAGTTTGTAGAAAGACTGGACTGAAATTTAATGCAGCCTCTTTGATGCTTTCAGGTCATTAATCTCAGTGTTGCCAGGCAAGTGTGGCAGGGCAGAGGACAGCAGCATGCATTTTTCTAGTGTCTCTCATAGTGCCTTACCTATTTCCTTACTCTATCCCTTAAAGTCAGGAGTTATACTTTTAAATAAATGCAATTTGAGCTTTCATTTAAGGTTTCATGTCACAATTTTTTTTGTTTTTGCATTTTTAAAGGGAACAACACTTCATTTATTACACTTCATTTATATATAAGTCAAGTTTATGATGCATACATAATGATCTAATCTGCTGCTTGATTATCTTCTGATCAGTGCATGTCCATTTGCCTTCTGCATGGTACAAAGACACTAGATAAGATTCCTAAAAAGAATCTGGGATTTGAATGTGACTCAAACTCCACCGTGACACAATGATAATCAAGCCTTGTACACAAAAAAACACCGTTCCCAGTACAACTAGTAAGTTTGCATTCATCAGACCCAAGCACTGGATCTGATGAATCCACTACTGAATTTTTCAAATACTGTGGGAAAAAAAAGTCAATTTTGTTGCATTCTAACTATCATGGTCATTTTACTCACACATCTCACAAAGGCATTTCAGTGCACATGACTACCAGCTGATTATTGCAAGAGCAGATCTTCTCATGCAGATATAAATCAGCATAAATCTGCTGCTGTATATCTGTACACATCCTCAATAACCCCTCTTGTACAAGACTGTATTTGTAACACATCACTGCAATGATCCAGTTTCTACATAAATAGATCCTTTTTGTGTGACTGTAATGTTTAGGTTGACGATACTAGGAATTTTGTTCAATGTAAATTTGAATTATAAATGTAAACACCCGAGCAACTGTGTCTGCACTGGTCCACACTACTGTATACATACCATAGCAGCTGCATGTCCGATTGTCCCAGCAGGCAGAGCGCTGGCACCCGTAGTGGTGCTGACGCTGTTAGGGTGGCGTATGCGGACAGCTGGCCCAGCCACGATGGCAGGAGGCGTGCCGCCGGGTGCTGGTTTGACTCCCTGCTGCAGGGGTTGGGTCAGGGACTGCTGACTATTCAGCAAAGACAGCCTCAGGGCCGGGAGACTCTTCTGTTGACGGCAGAGAGAGGTCAGAGTTTATAGTTGCACAGCGAAACAAAACAACACAGCTGCACTAACAAATACTGCTGTGGTCACTGGCTAATTTAGCATGATGTTATCACAAATATAGCTGCAGGCATGAAAAATTCCTTCAGAGACACATGACCCTACCCGTTTGTGTATTTTTCCTATGATTTCATACATTTACTTCTTCACTAAAACAGTCCGGCTTGTTACATATTATACAGTATGATTAATACTGTGTACAGCATTACCATTAGCAATTTATCATAACCCGCTGTCAGACTCAACCTGAGGAGCTGATGTTGTTCCATACAGACTATTTCAGGCAGATATTTGACGTAAGCGACCTAACATTGCATGACAACATGTGTTTGTGGCCAGGCTGGGCGGTCGAGCGCCTTGATGTGACGCTCATCGCAACTGGCTGAAGAAACCTGCTGGCTACTGGCAGGGACAGCTGCAGGGGCCACTGTCACACACAGTCAGAAGTCAGGCCAGAGGGGTGTGTACATGTGTGTGTATCATTCTACTGTCAGGCCATCACTGGTGTTTGTGCAAAGGAGAGGGCTACTTTAAGGGTTTAGTTTAGGAAAAATGCAGAAGAGGGGAAGCCTAAGGAGTCAGGTTAGGGAATGAATTAAGGAGCAGGTTAGGGAGCAGCTCAGGGAACAATTTTAGGAGTCAGTTTTCCCATGTTGCTAAAGGGGCCAAGTAAACTGACATAGGGACGCTGTTATGAGAACAATATCACAACTTTGCTGAGTTTGCCAGTTTTAAAGACCAAAGTTGAGTGTTGAGTGTTAGGTACAGTGACGTTAAAAAGAAGAAACCAACCTTCAGAAAGGGCACCAGGTAAGGCTGCGGTGAAGACTTAAGTTCAGTCTGAAGCCGGCTGGTGAACTCCTCTGGCTCAATCTTAGCATCCTGTTAAGAGTAAAGAATAAACTCAACTTTACTAAAGATCCTGAGTATGTTAAGACATGAACACAGTGCTCCCATCCTCAGGCAATATGTTAATGTATATATACTGAAACTCCTGCCAGAGACAGGAGAGTTTTGGAAAAAGTTTCATGCTGCCATCTACAGGTTGGAAATATTCAATACAACTACTCTCTCATCTGGGATGTCTGATATGAACAGGGTTTGTTTTGTTTTGAACTCACCAGCAGGTCTTGAACCAAGGCCTCGACGTTCTTAGAAGTCTCAGGAGATGGAGAATTGTGTGATGCCAGTTTGATAAGTGTTGCCAGGAAATTCTTGCACTTCTTCACATTCTCTTGCATTTCCTGTAGAAAATGACAGAGAAAAACAAATACCTCTGCTCAATCAAAAGAAAAAAACTGGACATATAGGGTTTGATAAATATCTCAATGTCTAAAATCCTGAAGAAAGAGGACGTGGTCTTGGGTCGGTGCTGCTAAATAAATTGGACCAATAAAGAAGCTGCAAGCATCAGGCACAAATCAATGCATAGTGCACTTTTACCATGTTGCCCAGTCACCTTTACCGCCAAATGAGACATGGCACTTGTCCGCTTAAATTGCCTTTGACGGGTGTCCAAAATGCCCCTATAGAGACCCTCCAGCTGCAATATTTAGAGACACAAGTGTCTATGTGCTATGAATGTGTGCATTATGTCTATGAGTCTGTCTATGACTGTATATACCTATACATTCCTGAATATGCATTCACACAAGGACACGATGAGCCTGTGTGACTGTATGTCCTTGTGTTGGTATGTACTAGTGTGAATACATGAGTGCGAACGTGCGTGGGCATGTGTGAGACGCTTTGTCCACAGCCAGCTGTGTGGCAAGGCTGTGGTCTCAGGGCTGAATATGTGACACAGCCAGCCTCCTGGCAGCTGTGACAGCGCTTACTCCCTTCAGGTTGGAGTGTGGGTGGTGGTGGAGGAGGAGGAAGAGGGCAGAGGGAACGGACCTGGGACACGACAGGAGCTCCGGGGGCCACGGCAATGCCTGTCTGTTGAGGTTGTACTGGCTGGGAGGCAGACTGGGCCGGGGCCTGGGGGGTCATAACCACAGGGGTCTGCTGCTGAGCCGTCACAGCCACGGTCGGTGCCACGGGGGCCTTCTGGAAGAGCAAGGAAGAGACAGAGAGATAAACAGGACGTGACGCCATGCTTGCAGCAAGGCCACAGAGAACAGGAGGCAGGCGCCACAGAACTCCTGTCACATCTGGTGTCCTGACTTCAATGGACATTGCTTAACAGACAAGGAGGAGGGAGGGGAGGAGGTGACATGCTACAGGCTGGAAAACATAGGAGACCATTAAGGCTTTTCTATATAGTCACCCACCTGACAGGGGAAATCTCGAACCTCATATGAAGGTATGTTACCACTACTTGTAATCCCGGAGTATGCTTTCTAGTAATGACATGTGAGATAAACTAGAACATTTACATACACAACTTCTGCTCATCAAATGATTTGCCATCAGCAGTCTCTCACTCTAAAACCCTCATCACCTCTTTTGTTTCTCCCAGGGCCTGTTCACACTTGGCAATAAAATACATCTTTTGTGATGCAATCACAACTGGACAGTTCTAAATACAGGTGTGAATGCACCCAAAATGCAGGGGACACACAGATAAGGCCACTGTGTACATTCACATATGTGATATAGTTACAGTGCAGTGAATGCTAATGTGTAATCCTCTGTATGTTTTCTGTGAACATAAACCAAGGAAAGAAGCAGTGGTCAGAGAGCACTTTCTGAAACACAACTCTGCATGCAGAACGAATAGATGCACCAGCAGCACAAGTCATATTAGACAGCTTGGTATGTCTAATGTGTTCTGCCACTCAAAGTTAGCAACAAGCAGAATTTAATACAACCTAAAATTACAACTAACAGATGCGGAGGCCACTGCTGCCGTTGTTCTGTAAAATGTTTCTTTATTACAACCCATCTCGCAGATGCAATGACCTTTTGTAGACATCCCTTAGCAGAGCTCCAAAAAAAAAAAACCACAACTGTCTGACACAATCAGAACAAATACACTATTGCCTAAACCCGCAACCTAGTTCAAAGTCCAGCAAACATCCATATAGGTGTGTGACTAGAAGACACAGTAAAGAGGTCACTGCCTGAATTCTGTATCTTTATTTTGTGATGATTATTGTCGAATACGTGTGATTTAGAACTCATTGTCATCATAATCAGCAGCAGCAGCAACAGCAGCATTACTGATGATTTCTCCTACTCCAAGCACACCCAAGGAAAACCACTTTCTAAAATAAAATTTCCAGTATTTAAGAATAGGCCTAAAAGAGAAAAGTTTACGCTTTAGACTACCACTAGCTGACTTCAGGTTTTAGGGATGCTTAAAGAAGACACTTTGTGGCAGAGGGTTGAAAAACAGGTGATTAAGGAGGGTTATCTCACTGGGCGGAGTGCAGGACAGGAGGAGGAAGAGGAGGAAGTAGAGGAAGAAGAGGTCTGGAGAGCAGGGCTGGAAGAAGCAGGAGAGGGAGACGGTGCCATCTTGGCCGGGGTCAGAGGACACTGCCTGGTGGACTGAGAGGTCACAGGAGACTGCTGGAAAGAAAGAAAGAAAGGAAGAGGGGGCGGGGCAGAGAACAAAAGAAAGTGGGTGACATAAGGAAACGGAAAGGAAACAGGAGCGATGAATGAATACTCTCCACCTCAAAAGAAAAACTGACAGTGAATCCAGAAAAAGTGAGGAGGAAAGAGATAACAAGCAGAGAGAATACTGGAACAGTGTGTGTGTGTGTGTGAGAGAGTGAGAGACAGAGAGAGAGAGAGAGCAATAGGATAAGAAAAGAGCAATAGCGTGCCTTGCAGACAGATAAGGAAAGGTCATGACAGCAGGAAAGGAGAGGAAGGTGGCAGCATTCGGCGGGGCTAACAACAAGAAAGTTTATTTGTTGAATGCGATGAAATGTTTGTTAATTTAGGATTGATTAAAAATATGCAAATAGGGACAAACAATATTATTTAAACTGATACAGGTGGAGGCTGAAATTTCTACTCAGGTTTGTTGGCTAGCATATTAAATGCAAGTGAGGAGTGAGAGGGATGGCAAGTGCCAAATGCCACAAAACCACACTGATGCCCAGTGGCTCATCTCACACACACAAACATACACACACACACACACACACTCATAAACACTTCCTGGCTGCTTCTCTGCTATCCTGTCTATTGGCCAAGAAAACCCAGGAGGGCCTCTGCCCCGACCTCTGGCACCCAGCCTTCCATTCACAGACAGGCCACACACACAAAACAGGCATACAACCCTTGCCAAGTACAGGAGGAAAAAGGCACAGACTACAGTGTAAAGGAGAAGTAGGATAAGAAAAGGAGGAGGGAGTTTCCCCTCCACTAAAAGTTTTGTAAGATTGAAAAGAATGCTGTACTGAGGAGTTGGGGGAAGTGGGTGTATGTGGGATGAGGGGGGTGGTAAGAGCCACAGGGTGCATCCCACCGCCAGCTATGCCCCTCTCTTACTCACTCTCTCCCTCAAACTGACACACACAAACACTCACGAACTAAAGCCTTGTTAGCTTTTTAAAATAATCAGGCAGTTGGATGATGAATGATTTAACAGGTATGGAAGGAAGGAAGCTCAGGATGCCTTCCGTTGCTCCCCTCAGGGTCATGGGAAGAGTGACAGGCCGACAGAGGGGTTGAGCTCTGGGAATAAACACCATTCCCTTTCATTTCCCTGCTACTGCTTTTCCTGTCGAGATGGCAATGCCGCGGCCCACTAATTTGTCATCAGAGTGACTGTGAGAGTTGATGACAATCTGCGGCTGTCTTTTGAAAGGAGTTCATATCAGGATGGATACAGGTTGGCTGGAAGTAGAGAGGGGGAAGCAGTGTATTTTTGAGTAACTGATGCAAACTTCTGTACATAATGTGAGATTAAAGAACAAGGTCAGTATGACTGTTTTTCTAATAATATAAAAGTGTCACAGTAACTGAGGGCTCAGTTTTACTTCAGTTAAAAAAAGTCTATGGCAACATGCTACTGTGAGGCATATTCAACACTAATATTATTACATGCATGCATTCCCATTGCATGTTGTTATAATTCATCACATTTATTATCAGTTTAGACTAGTCCTCCAGACTAAGTCCAAACAAATATTATTTCCTTTATAACTCTATAACATAGAACACCATAGAATTAGATTAACCTGTATCTTACTGTAGGTCAACAACAGTCAAGTCATAGGACAGTGGTTGAAATGCAGAGAACTCTCAACTGAATTGAACAATGAAATGCTGCCCTCTAGTGTCAGTCTTTTGTCTCTGCAGTTAGTGATGTGATGAACAGGTGCCAAAGGTCTTTCGGAGGCCTTTTTACTGCTGCCTGAAGAGGCCAAAGCAAAGAATGAGCTGCCCCATTAGTTCTGAGCTTTTGACATAAAATTAAACACTTAACCCCAAATAAAAAATGTGTCTCCTCTCGTGCACTTGTTGCTTTTGTTTGCCAATGATTGTGGTCATAACAGCAGTTTGAATTTCTTATTCTCTTTCACATGTACTGCAATGAGCCACATTGGGTAGCCCCTTTTTAAATAGCAGACATCTAACAGACTAATTAATTCAATAAAGGCCAAAAGTAAACTTGAAAGCAAAGATCTGAGTCTGTTTTGTGCATGTGACTGTTATTACAGCTGAATTAATCAATCCTCC
>JAVQJX010163128.1:0-10040 GCA_036025115.1 Ambassis agassizii
TAATACAAATACACATGCTGTGATCACTGCAACAATGAAGACACTGTAAACAACCTCACATTAACATTCTGACTGAGTATCTTTGTAAAAAGTTATAATTGGCTACAACCAAATCAGATATCTGCTGTGTATGTGCTAATTACAGTAGATGCGCAAAAGAAAAAAAAAATCAGCAATGCTCTAGTAGTCATTAAAGCAGTCAGTGACATTTTTACAGATCGTAACTATGTTTGCCTCAAATCTTCATCACAGCAGCTGTCTCAACACGTCAGCCTCTTTATTAGGACCCTCTCATTAAGAATATTGATTTATGTTAATAATGATTTACAAGCGCAGTGGTCAAGAAACATGAAACCTTTCTTTCTCTAAGGGTTACAAAGTAAACTCCTGCACTTGTACCCTGAAATACTCAGAGGAAGACTCAGGGAAGAGTGGGGGAATGGAAATGGATCCATTAGTGAAAGTGCTTGTTAGTGCCAAAGTCATTTTCCAGTCTTAAGTCTGAGAGGTCAGACTGGATAATGCTAAGCCCTTTACAAAGGGATCTGGTAACCCACACTGGGGAAAAACAACCTCACTATCTGTTATCTGAGTTATATTCTCCTCATCCAGTCATGGCTTCTGCACATTATGTTTTAAAATGACATTTCCATGTAGAATTTTTAGTATTGAAAAAAAATGATTTTTCCAGTTGCATTAAACCAAAAATATTTTTGCACTTTTACTTTAATCACTTGCCACTTAAATGCTGAGCAGTGAAAGCCACAGCAAGAACATTTGTTTATCAATTACCAAGCACTTGAAATCTCTCCACTGGCTCCTTTAAATGGGGTTTCCTAATCAAAGATTAAAAATTCCCTGATCCAGACACTCTCAGACATCAGACAGTAATAACATGAGCTCTTCACTCTAGAAAATAATATCTGCAAATCGCCTGGGTAAGGTTCCCTATCAAGCCACATCAACGATAAATAATAATAAGGTATTGCTTTGACTACACACATCTTTACTTTGTTATTTAGGTTTTGTTTTACATAGATATTTTTCTTTTTTTTCCTCCTCTATATTTATTCAGCTAAACTACTAGATGAGACTCCGAGCTGACCTAGCCATCGGGCACTGCTTAACTATACACTTTACAAAGAAGATCAAAGAAGTATTTTAAATACCAAACATTGAACACATCCACCAACATTACTGCAGGTTGTCTTCTAAAAGCAGTAAACCAATGGGGAGTCGTTCAATAACAGAAAAGAATACCACTGCCCAGAACTTGGACTGCTTTACCAAGCTGTTTCCGCCAAACAATCTGAGTCCACAGGCAGCTCAGTTACACAGAGCAGTGTGCACAGTCTGTTGAGCTGAGAGGGAAAGCAGTGCGCTACGCCGATCCAACACTGAACCAGAACAGACTCCCAGAGATCTATAGCTGCGATTAATGAGTGAAGCAGTAGGCACCGGGGGTGTAATCACAAATCACAGATGCAGACCGCTCCTCACAGAGGGCTCATACACTGGAAATCCCCAGAAGTCACACAGACTGTTATTAGACGTCTGGTGAGGCTGGATCTGGGAGTGTACTGGCAAGTCGTGCCCACTTATTAAAGAAGGAGGATTTCAGAGGCGCAGTCACTACACTGCAGACAGCAGGCATTCCCATCTGCTTAAAATTACTCAGTGAGGTATTTAAACAGACAGGAAATGGAAGGAAGTGAGGAAGCTCGGTAGCCACATGTCACATCCTGCCAGTAGAGCTCAGCTGAGACATTCCAAAATGTTTAAAGAGTAGAAACAACTCTTTCCTACAAGACATCTCTGTGAGTCCTGACAGTGTGACCTCAACCTGATCAGATACACAAGCTGTTCTTCAAAATGAAAAAGCAGCATGGAATGTGGGGGAAATACTGATCACACACACACACACACACACACACACAGAATGGCTCTCTGTAATAATGATCTCACAGATCAGCCACCTGGTGCTGTGGCAGAAAAACACTCTGGGTGGCATCATGTTTAGCATTAGCTTATTTATAGCTGTCCAAACGCGTGTTTGCCCAGGGCCAACAGAACTCAAAAGCATCAAACATCCAAATACTCTTTTGATTGACATGAGCCTAACAAGCTGTTTTAGTTTTTCTTTCTTGACTTTCTGTGGAGCTCTAATGGAAAACTATTACTGCTGGGAAACAGTAACAATCTCATTGTCATTGCCTGACAAAAGCCTTTCAGATGGTCAAACAAAGCATTAGAATGAGTCCTCACAGACCTACAGGAAGCTCAGAGACGGCTTCGATATAACCGTGGTTCACTCTACAACAAGGTCATGAGTGGAAGTGATGGTATCTGATTTAATGGCTCCTTATCTGCTGCTGTTTACATCAGGGCAGTAACCTGATGTTTGAATGGTGTTTAAACATGTTCTACAGACAGTCCACTTTAATCACACACACAAAGTTTCTGAACAATAAGTCGGTTTTATGTCAACGTTTTCTATTCATAATTAGTTCACATTTAGAAAGCGAATGCATTGAAGCGTCAAAAAGGCCCTGGTTATTTCTTGAAGTGATTTCATACTCAAATGCTGAAAAAAAAACCCACCACATTTCTCTTTGTTGTTAACAAAAGTTGTTAAATCTGACTACATTTCTATGAGTCACCACACAGGTCCTATTGCTCCACACCTGATCCACTGACCATAAAGTCTCAGTAACAGCAGCATACAGGGCAGAAGTGGTTAGTGATTACTGTTTACACAGAAAATAAGAAAGACACCGATCATAACAATGGAAGGAATCAGCCCCACAATTAAGAACTCCAGGCATACTGTAAAAAAAAACACAGTATAAAAAAAAATCAGACATAAATAATAGTTTTGACTGCACAAAAAAGGTGAAAAAAATGAAAAGTATTCCATTATGTTGCTTCCTTTTGTGCTCATGCTCCGCCAGTATTATATGTACAGTTGACCATTGAATAGAAGAAGAGTAACCAGCTTGTGTGTCTCACTGATCAGACTCTGAAGAATCTGATAGATGTCAGCTGTCACATCCAGGTCTCACTACACACAGTGTGCCTATCAGCAGCATGAAGTCATATTCAGGCAGGCGTACAGAACTGAGACACATTTTACTGTCCTCTCCTCTGCTGAACATATATAAGAATATTCTGCTGATTTAATGTGTTTATCACGGCAACCATTTTCTAGAGGTGACTAAAACTTTCACATCATAAACAAAGCATTCAGAATTGCTCCCATTATCCGTGAGGAAATCCTGCAGCTGTTGTAGCAACCACTGCACCAGTGTGCATAAACATGAGCCGGCCCTCAGGCTACATTAATGACATGACTGCTAACAATTAAGCTCTAAAGAATGAACGCCAAATGATCCGATTGGTCTGAAATTATCTGTGAATCAGAAAAGAAAGAATGCCGCTGAGTCTCTCCCAGTCTTTGTTCAGCAGCCTGTCTCTGGAGTTCTATCACACACAGTCAGGTGAGGTTTATTTCTGTGTGCCTGATTAAAATTTGTTTTGCTTGGAGGCGCGAGGAGGTGAGTGACTCAAGGTGTATCACAGCTATCACACCCATCCTTTTGTTAAGTTTCACACACAGAGATGCTGCGGCAGTAACTGGCAGATATTGGTGTGTGTTACAGTATGTAATACAGGAGGTGGCGAGCCATGGTGCGAGGTGTGACACGAGCATCATCCCACGCTTTAACAATGAATGTCGTTATCCCTGCTGGTATTTCTCATGTGGAAAATGTGCTCCTCAACTCCTACATAATTATTTTCACAGTTAATAACATCATAAAAGGGAATATCCCAGTAAATAAAGAGATAATGTTGAACCAACATGGAGTTTGTTCTGGAAGAGTATTGGTGCTAATTAATCCTGGCCAACATGGATGAGAACCCTGCAGATTTTTACACGTCTCCCAGACAGATTACCTTTCAATACATAAACTGAGCTGAACAGGAGGTTTGGTGAGAGTTCCTCGTGCCTTCTAAGCTACATGACATTGTCAAAGTGAGTTAGCTCTGAGGAAGCCAGGGGACTCTCAGGACAGGAGACTCTCACAGCCTTGGAGGCCTTACCTGACAGCAAAGGGCAGGCCTAAACACTCAGGTGGAAAAAGATTCAACTCACACTGGTTATTATACAGCAGAGATATTTCATCTTATCTGACAGTATTTCTCTTTTCCTTTGCAACATCTGCTTTTTTTTTTTTTTTACAGAGCCCTGAAGTGGCCACAGAAGGAAAAATAGTTATATAATCAAGGCCATAATTTACTATGAGCTCTAAAAATTCCATTGCGTGTGCATTTGTTCCCGCATTAATCCGTTCAGTTCATTTGTGAACAAAAGATAAATGATAGAGTCAGAGCAGCAGCCCAGCCTTTCTCTCTGAAATATGAGTGTGCGCAGGCCATCTATGAACTGCAACAGATTCCTCCCAAATCAGGTAAAAGCACATTTTTCGGCAGACTTCAGTGTAATTTTAGTGACACCGTATCAGAATGATACGACCGCCTCCTCCCAGTGTTAAACCTCTTTATGTAATATAACCCCCTATTAACAGTAACACCTTGATATGCTTACTAGGCTCATTTCAATAATGTTAAGTAGTCAATGAATTTTATGTTTAATGCTGTAAAGTTGGACATTTTAACATATGAGTCTATGGGGATTGACTGACATTTGGACATTTGGAGCTGTTTTAGCTTCATTTCTTTCTTCAGTCCTTGGTGTCCATTGAAGCAATATTAACATTCGAGGAGAACAGTGAGACTGCAAGAAAGCTAAAACAATTAAGTTCCCTCCCAAAGACTGGCGTAAACAAGATGGATTGACCCTGACCCTAAAGGTCTGTGGAAATGGACAGCTGCCCACTTTGAGACAGGAAGACTTTCACAAATGCGAGCTGATGGACACCACTGTCTACTATTGATCCAGACGGCTCGCTCCACAGAGACGATTAAAGCATGTACGGGTATACACACATCAACAATGTATGCCAGGAGGATGTGGGTTTTAAACACACAAACTGCTGTGCATGTACAGCATGTATGGATTGCAGGCAGAGACTGTAAGAGGATTTTTGTTTATGTTTAGCTTGTTCATTTCCACAGAAAGGTAAATGAAATCACAGTAATATTGGCATTGTTAATAGGTATATAACTTCAATTGACCATGCCGTTTACTCAAGAGGTAAAGTCCAATAATGTCATACTGCTACTGATGATGCTGATGAGTGTTACTGTACGAGCAGGACAAACTTTCTTCAAAGAACACAAACAAGCCTCTCATTGTGTTTTTGTACATTAAGTTTTTGAGCCTATATGAGATCAGGGATGAAGCTTCTACACGGGACGTCTGTGGGAAATGATGCAGAAAATGGTCCTCTATGATTTGTGGCTGCATTTTGACTGTCTCTGAGGACCTCTTAAACTCATTAATCCTGAACCTGTGATAACATAATATTCAAGTTGCAGACAGAGAGGAGTGAGGAAATCAGTGAAGATTAAATACTTCCTATTTCAACGGTCTTGACATGGTGCCGTCTAACAAAGAGAGGAAATTTAATATGAGAGTATTACCTAAAATCCGATAACCTGATGGTTTGAAAACAAACTGCATGGAAATCATTTCCACATTATAGTGTCTATATTGTACAAAGAGTCTTTCACAAGCTGTCAGAGAAGTTGAAATGCCCTGAGCCGGAATCATGAGTCTGATCCTTGATCTCTATGTGATGGTTGGATGAACATCATTTTACAGACAGGCGCAACAATAACAGAACAGCTGGAAGATTCCTGAGCCAGCTGTATATGCACACCAGTCAACACTGAGACACTGAATGATAAAGGAGTGATTAAAAGGAATTAAAGGGGGGGAAAGTAAATAATACAAACATAACCTGCATGATTTAGCTTCACAAGTTTTATGGCTTAAGCAGAAAGTGACCTAAAGTAAAGTCTAGACTTGATGTACAGTAAGTGATTTTCCAGTTAGGCAATGTGGCAATATTGCACCTGGATTATGTGCAAATATATCTGCAGAAGTTTGTGCACAAGCTAGCTGTACATTGTACATTAAATGACTAAATGGGTATCCTGTTTACCACCACAAACCTGCATGATTATGTTGCTGCAAGCATCATGATCTCCAGTGGCTAGTGGATGAGTGCTGGTCCATGGTGCAGGATTAACCAGCAGTCCAAATGTATGAAGACACTTACAGGAAGAAAAGAATTAGGAACTTTTCATGATGCCAACTTTGCTTATTTCTAAAAAAACAAAAAAAAAAAAAAAACAGAGCCAGTGTAATGCTGCTTCAGCAATTACTTCCAAAGTGCACGGCAGCGTTCTATAATCAGAAGTGTGCTGAGCCGGCTCGTCCTTTCACACAGCTGTCAGTTCTGCCGTGTCACTTCCTCCACTGGGGGAGTTAAAGGCACAACAACAACGTTCCTCCTGTTCCAGCCTTGTAACTTTCCACACAGCAAATGTGCAACAGTTGTGCCTTGAATGAGGTGTTAAGAAGGGCCTCGTGTTCTCACTGAAACACGGCTCAGCAACAGGAGCTGACATTTAGCTGGATAGCTTCTTTTAATGCCCACAGGTCTCATGTGGGAAAACTTACAGTGGTGACGGGTGTGTTGATAAGATGAGTGATACTACACCGAGAAAAGATTCATCCTTCAGCACCACAGGGCCATTTCTATAAAAGCTTGTATGAACGTTTTTAGTTTCTTTTGGTCCATTACTGTTTCGCATTGAACCCTTATAAGGAAATCATACTAGGTGCTGATCACTGTTGTGCTGAAAATCAACCTCTCAATAAGTTCAATGTGTGTTTGTGGATAAAAGCTCAATTTAAAACATGTTTGATGTTGAAAAGTCCTCAAAAGTCAGAAGAAGTGTTTGTTTTTGAAGGATGCCTGGCAGATAGATAGATAGATCTAATAATCTATAGGTTCTAGGTCTAGGTCTGAACAAATCTTGTAGTTCTCCCTCCTTTTTTTTCAGCATGGCTGCTCCAACTTTTGTCAGCTCTGATTTCTACAAACACAGCAGCACGGAGAGGCTCTGGCTCACTGACTCTGAGATTTCTCATGCACTGTAGTCATATGACAGTTTCCCAAACTCCAGCAGCCTCGCTGTTTGTCACTTCAGCAATGTGCTGCCTCAGGAGCAGAGTTTCAGGAGTCCCATGGGAACATTATGAAGCTATCACTTTGTAAATATTACAGGCATGATTTACTTTGACACTTTCCTCTTCCGTCCAAGTGTCTTCCTCAAAGGAACATTAAAAATCTATCCTTGTCTATGTGGAAGAGACATTTTTTGCTATGAAATTATGCAGCATTGTAAAATGTGTGTGCACACACATCAGGAGGAGGAACAGATCCAGTTTCCACACATCCAGGCCAAAAAGAAAAACAAAAGCCAAAGCAGGCTCAAGCTGACCACAGACAACCGTTAACGACGTGTGACAGTAAACGCATCATTGATCTTCATATCTGCACGGCACATGGATCAATCACAAGCAGCGTGTCATGTGGGTGTGGACGCGCGCGCGGCATCACCACACATCTCATCTTGCAGCAATGAGCGCCACCGTAAAAGCACTGAAATGGGCAGGGGGGGGGGCAAGTGGGTTCACACCTATGCTGATGGCAGCAGCTGTGTCCGGTCTACAGCCTGGCACGGAACCGATGTTTCCCTGTTTTCACAGCAGACCTGCTTCATTGCTGCGGCCGGATTCCCGACGTTGCATAAATAATAATAAAAAACAAAGCGTAACGCAGGAGCAGCGACAACAGCTGAACACATGCAGCACACACACCGACACATATGCGATAGGAGGAAGGGGGTTAAAAAAAAAAGATAGAAATGTGCGCTTCACTCACCTCGCAATCTTCTCCCCATTTTTTTCTGCGCTCCAATCAAGTTCCGCTCCTGCATTCAGTGACGTCACGCAGCCCCTCTCTCTGCAGCAGAGAGCAGCAGCAGCAGCAGCAGGCCTGCAGAGGAGGAGGAGGGAGGAGGGAGGAGGCACAGAGAGGAGGGAGGAGGGAGAGAGAGAGAGAGGACATGCTAATATGAATCATACAGACAGAGGATACCTGTGGGTGTGAACATATCATGTCCATCACACATGGACAGTACATACAGTTCAGAACTAGCTGTCCAATGGCTCTGTGGACAAATTAGCATCTAGATAAAGACAAGGGTTGTTCTCCATGTGTCATGAGACATATAAACAATGTTTTTTGGGTCAAAAGAAACAGTCAGCTCTTGACTTATGTCCTCCTATCCTCTGTTTCAGCTTCTTATATGAGACTGTTAGCAGACCAGCGGGGGCCCCAGTAATCTGATTACAACACTTGAACTGCTCAAAGAATGAGATCCTTACACAATAAAAATAATCATTAGTATATGACCGTTGATCTGAGGAGGGGTTCACCATCAGCACAGACTACGAACCAATTTGACATGATTAAAAATGACTCGCTTCAACTATTTTAGGCCAAAAGAATAATTATAATGTATTTAACTCTAACAAGGTTTAGAAATGGGACACATGAAAATGAACATCACACCAAGCTGTGATGGACAAAACGTATGATGTGAACTGAGGCATATTTGGTCACAAGCTTTTTTTTTTAATTATTTTACAGGTCTTTTTAATAGAGATAAATCACAGTGGATTTTAATATGCTTGATTTAGAATAAATTGCAATTTGTTCTCCTGCACAACATTATTAGAGTTAATGCTGTCTCAGCCAAATATTGTTCATATAAGTTATCAGCAGCTGGTTGTTTCTCTGTTTGTAGGTCTCTGAGAGCACCGCTAGAGAACACTGTGGATCTGTGTACACACTGTGTGTATGTGGGGTCATAACTCTTGCTGCTAATCATACAGTAGGTTTCTATGTGATGACAGAAAAGAGAAGAAAATAGAAAAACAACTCAAGTCAAGTATAGAAATCAGCTCTCAGTGCTTTATTCAGCAGCTGATGTTTTGGTCTCATGCTCCACGACCTGAGGCTGTTTCTGCAAGGCCGACTTAAAAATAGACATTTATTTACAACAACTTATATTTGTCATCCATATTTATCAGTTACATGTTACATTTTTGGGTTGGATGTCAAAGATAGGAGAAACGTTGCTCAGCTAGTATTAAAGATTTTGCTGGTCTCCCTGTGAACCAACTCATTTATGGAGTATGAGTGAAAGACACAAGAATGAATCCCTAAATCTCGTCTGTAATGTGCTGTCATATCACAGCGGTTTGCTGGTGTTCAGCACAGAAGGATAAAAATTGATCCACTCAGAAAATATCATCAGTATTCAGATGTTATTAGAGGAACAAATACAAAATACATTTTCTGACGAAGGTAAATAATGCTAGTAAATGTTTAAATCCTCAAATAAATCAGTGTATTTTGGTTTTCAATGCCTCTTCATTTGGTAACAGTTTTAACTACAGTGAATGCACTGCATCATGTTAGCCTAAAAATAAAGAAGCCATAATCAGAAAGGGTGTGTGTGTGTGTGTGTGTGTGTGTGTGTGTGTGTGTGTGTGTGTGTGTGTGTGTGTGTGTGTGTGTGTGAGAGAGAGAGAGAGAGAGAGAGAGAGAAAGTGAGAAAGCAGGATCTTCAGTGTTCCCATGCAGGCATGTAGGAGCTTAAGCACCACTTACTGGTCAAAGATGAGAAGTGCACCAAACATACACTGTAAAACAAAAGCATTTCACAGTTTGTATAAAATGAATAATTTCACTGAAAATGTTTCCTCTTGTTCTCCCTGCTGTTCTTGGAATACAATTATAATTGACTTGTATTATTTTTATTCTCTACATTGAGACATCAGGCTGTTTTTTAGACACTGAAATGACCTCAAAGCTCATCATCCATCATGGCATTTAAAGAGGGACACATATCAACAGTTTCAGAGATATAAATGATACAGTCAACTATAGGCATTGCAGAATGCTAAATGAAAAAAAAACGTCGTTTTTTTTGTC